>JAQQZZ010122809.1:11288-32249 GCA_030265115.1 Mopalia vespertina
TATGTATTTACTCCTGTTTTAGTGGATTCCTCCTGTTAAACCAATATGTATTTACTCCTGTTTTAGTGGATTCCTCCTGTTAAACCAATATGTATTTACTCCTGTTTTAGTGGATTCCTCCCATCTAGCCAAAATGTTGGTAACTTCTGTTCAGGCAATAGGGGTTCTGTTCCTGTTTAGATAAAAGGTTGGCTGCTCAGTCTAGCCAGTTGGTTTGGTCCTTCTATCTAACCAGTTTGTTAGTACTTGTTCTCTTTGATATCCAGTGGACACCATCTCCTTGGCATTAGTACAATTCCATTGAGAAAAAAAAACAAACTATTTTATTGATCAATTTTTGTTTGTAAATTGCATGAATAATAATTTTACTCAAACATCATAGATGCTATATGAATTTGATTAGTTAGTGATGATGTAAGGACACCAACCCTAATGCATCTACTGTCAGAATTCCCCCAAAATGTAATGTTACAGAATTATAATCACTGAAGTCAATGATGTTTACTGAGCCCAGAGGCCCATCCACAGGTGATTTTAGCTTTATACCTAAATATTATAACAACCAGTCCTCAGACATTGTGGCCCCATGGTAGAAACGTTCAACGTAAGCTAATCTCACTCCCGAAGCATGTCCCAGTATCTGAAGGTTTAGTGTTCGTAATTTAAAGCTATCTCCTAATATTTGGTGTGTTTAGTTCAAAAAGCTGTTTCAGTAGTCTTATAGTTGATACAGTTGAGACTGGAAGCAATGTCTGGATCTCAATACTATAGAAATTTACTGGACCATATAGGATTTATAACCTGTTTATTGTAGCCCACATACTAATCTTGAGGTTCCTTTAGAAATCAGATATGAGAAACTAGCTGCTTGCTGCATGGCCTGTCTCCCCCCCCCCCCCCCTTTCATGTAAAGCTGATTTTAAACCATTATGGTGGTTTACAGTGAATACAAATTGCTTTGTGGAGACTATTCTCCCTGCGTGTCACTGCCTTACTTTTCCCTACCGTCTGAGAGAGAGAGAACAAACCAGGCCCTCCCTAGCACTCTAAACCAAATCCAATACTATCTCTGTGTGTTTATGACCTGTTTGAAAAGTTCACTTCACTTGTCTCAGTACATTCCTGTTCAGCTTAAACATCTCTAAACATTCACCTCCATACAGAACCTAACTTAAATCAGCTTCAAACATCCCACTATCTATATGTTCTTTTTTAAGAAACAAAAACGTGAAAAGGTGTTTTTCAAGTTTTAAATCCTTGTTATGCAGACTTTGAGTTCGGGTGTAATAATTTCCTGAGTCTGTCCTGTGATATCAATGTTTTGGAACTAGTTTTACTTTGATATGTTCCAAAAGAAATGTAACCCAATGACAAGTACATGCACGTTTTGTCTGTTTGTCTCTACTTGAACAATAGTAATGTAGAAGTGTACTGTAATATGGTACAAAGTCACACATGTTGAGATGTTTAGTAAATTCCAGGTTTGATTTGAGATAAATACAATACGTCTGAGCCACCTAGAAGGCAAAGAGATCGCCCAAAGCTATGATAAAGAAAATCCATGCAGGAAGCCGAGTGGGTGCTTATTGTGATAGAGTCTAGAACTCTCATCTTAGACCTCTGTTGAGGAAACGACGGCCCAATGAAGGTGACTGTTAAGAGTTAAGCTCTGAACATCGACAATCTTATCGGAACTAAAGGAATGTTGATGCTCTCTGGTAGCGTCTCTTGGAAGCGTGCCGCCGTCTAACCTTATACACACACCCGCCACCATCCACAACCTTTCTTTCCAATCAACAATTGCAGCTATGTGCACCTGTTTTTTACAGTCTGTACGAGCTGCCAAATATATTTTCCATTATAGCACGTTGTTGTTGCTCAAGTTACCTTGATGTTTGTATGTTGGTGGAAATTATTTGAGTTTAAGCTCGTTTCTCTTACCTAGTAACTGGGGTTAGTGAGAGCAGTGTTGATATGTACCTGTCTAAACGAACTATTCTCTCCACCTATAATAGCTGTAAGTGTGTTAGAGAATGACATTTGTTCGATGAATCAACCTTGATGGACATGTTAACAGGATCAAAGGCCAGATAGAGCAGCCATGGCTTATCAGTCCATAACTATCTCTGCCAAATTCCACACTCCGAACATAGATTTCCTGTAAGCTATAAACAGCTGGCTGTTATGACCAGCTTACCTGTATTTATTACACTCCTCAGATCTTAATGTCACACCTTTACCCCCAACATACATTAACAGTATTCTATTTAATGGAAGCTTTTCGCTTCCTGTTGCCCTGTTGATCTCAGAGCTAAAGGGTTGTGCTTGTCCTGTATTTGTCCCGTCTTGCGGAGGGTTGGGAGGGAGCTTCCTGTTACTGGTACCCAAGTGATCTCGGAGCTAAGGGGCAACATGAATGATGTCTTTGTTTTACGTCCTGTGATTGTCCTGTGTTTGTCCTGCCTTGTCTTAGTTTGTAGCCAGGGTCGTCATGAGTGGTTTGGGCTGGCACACCGTCATGTGACGGCATCAAACCACAATCAAACAATCAATCATTTCTTTAGTGAGTTCTGGCACACAAAAGAAAGTTAGCTTCCCCATCCTTTTAGTGGAAGATAAATACTTTTAGCTTTAAAGTTGGATTGAATGAACTTTGTAATTAGTAAATGTTTCTATAGTTTTGCAGTACAGTGGTGTGTTTCTTGCTCTGTATACTACCTGTAAATGCATATAGTTATGGTAAACCTGATCGCATAGAATGATTGTTGACAGATTGTTGACATGTTTGAGAGTTGTGTGTAACAGAGATGATTTATAAACACTCCAATGATGAATTGTGTTTGAGCAAATGGTTACTGTAGATTGAAGCTAGACTATTTGTCAATGTTAGTTTGTGAATTGACTGTGGTATCCACTGTGAGTTATCTATCAGCCCAAGCGCTGATGTTCTGGACTATTAGGAAGCACTCACTCACCATAGAACATCAATCATACATCCTGTAAGACCAAAGCCACTGTGTGTAGGTCATTAATCCAACCCTTGACAAAATATATCTGTGTGCATCAACCTGATTGATTGGAGATACTTACTTAGTTATATTCACAAAGCACCAAACCTTTAAAGACCTCAGGTTGTCTTCATGAAGTTGAGTTCACAAATGAAGCAGAGAGATTGTTAATTTTCTTAAGTTCATGAATCAAACAATGCATGTAGATCTTTGTGGATTTTCTCTAGTTCTCTTCTTTAATGAAACAATGTATGCCAGGTGATCTGTGTTTATTTTCCCAAGTTCTCTTCTTGAATAAAGCAATGTATGATGATCTATGTTGATGTTCTCAAGTTCTCTTCTAGAATCAAACAATGAATGATGATCTATGTTGATTTTCTCAAGTTCACTTCTAGCATCAAACAATGAATGGTGATCTATGTTGATGTTCTCAAGTTCTCTTCTAGAATGAAACAATGTATGGTGATCTATGTTGATGTTCTCAATTTCACTTCTAGAATGAAACAATGTATGGTGATCTATGTTGATGTTCTCAAGTTCACTTCTAGAATAAAACAATGTATGATGATCTATGTTGATTTTTCTCAAGTTCTCTTCTTGAATGAAACAATGAATGGTGATCTATGTGGATTTTCTCAAGTTCACTTCCTGAATCAAGAAATGTATGGTGATATATGTTAATTTTCCCAAGTTTACTTCTTGAATCGAGCAATGTAGGTGATCTATGTTGATTTTCTAAAGTTCATTTTAATGAAACAATGTATGGTGATCTGTGTTGATTTTCCCAAGTTCTCTTCTTGAATCAAACAATAAATGGTGACCTATGATGATTTGCTCAATTTCAGTTCTTGAATCAGTTGAGTTGTCAGGGATGTGTATTGATGTATCTCAAGTTTAGTTTGTGAATCAATAATTGAATAGAGATCTTTCTAAATTTCATTTCATAAAACCATGTGATGTGAAGAAAGAAAAGATCAGTCTGCTCTAATTGCGCTTTTTTTTAATATCAATTAATGATTTAAATCATTTGTCTGGTTTTTGATAATCACAGACAGGTTATTCTACTGAATTTATAGAGACTTTATAAATGGAGATTTATTGTCAAAGATCACATAAAATCAAAATAGTTAGTGATTAGTATGGACAAAAGTATACAAGAACCAAATTGTATGACCGTATGTGTTTGATTGCTCAAAATATATACAAATGTAGGCCTACATGTTCGAACAATTCACATTTCACATGTTTTAGTATTATTATTTTAAAACTATAAAACACATACTTTAAAGATTTATGTTAATTTTAACAATTTCACATTTCACATGTTTGAGTATTATTATAAAACACATACTTTAAAGATTTATGTTAATTTTGGAATAGAACATTGTGTGTTATTCTATAACAAGGAATTCTATTTGATTGAAAGCTACTTCTTTCAGTCTATTTTTGGTCAGACATTGATGGCAACTGGGCACCTATTTAAAGAATTTTTTTATAAAAGCATTATGAGTATCTTTAGACCAGTAGAATAATTTGTATAATAATGGCTGTGTGAGCGTGTTATCATGATAGAGTTACTGCAGTGATCTAAACAACTTTCCCCGGAGAATACTTTAAGAGACTCCTGTAACTGATAGATATGTTAACAGTGTTTAGCGCTGAGCCAATTCTTCTCCCATGTTATGTCACCACATCTGCTACAGGCTGGAAATTCTAACCTAAACTCAATCCAACTGTTTGTTTGGAGGTAAGGTAAGTGCCACAAACATACCTACATATTATACATGTACACTGATGTAAGTAAATTGCAATGTAAAAATAGTTACCACTGCTTGAATGGGGAGCTGAATAGACCTACAAAACTACACTTAGTAACTGGATAAGATTCAAAGATATCTCAGGTGGGGAAACGTTATTTTTGAAGAGGATTATATAACTTATATAAAGTGTATGAATCAAACAAAGTTTCTCAGATTGAAACAAGATATCAGAGAAGTTGAGTCGATAAATATGATGACAATTCCTTTTCAGGGCTTGGTATTTGAGAAGAGTGATCGCTCACCCTTGCCTACAACTCACCTAACTTAAGAATAAGCTCTTGCAGATTATGTGCCCTCTGTCTAAGGGCATTTTGTTTGGAGAGTAGCAGTGCTACTTAGCACTGGAGGCAGATTACCTTTCCAACATTATGAAAACACTTCACATCTTGGTTGTGCTAGTGTCCAGTATTGTTGGAAAACATTGCTGTCATATAAGTGAAATACCCTTAAGCACGTCATAAAACACCAATCAATTAATCAGGACAATATGGTTTTAATTGAGTATTTTTCAATTTTATTGTCTGTTATTATTGTGAACACTTCAAATTCATTGATAAACTTGAAATATGGCTTCTTCTATTAAGACAAAGAACGGGATTCCATTTCACCAAATTGAGCAATGCTACATCTTTATATAGCAATGTAGGAAGATTAAGTTTCCATCATTATGAAAACTCTTCATATTTTAGAGTTGTGCTAGTGTCAGTTATTGTTGGAATACATCGCCATCATATAAATGAAATATACTTAAATATGGCATAAACGACAAATCAATCAATCTTGCCGATGAAACTCTTTCGTGGTGAACAGTGCTTCTTTCATTGAGATAAACACCTTTTTTTCAAGTTTATTGAAATGTCGATGCAGGTAGACAATTTAGTGTTATTGATTTAAGGCCTGAACTCAAGGGAGTTTTATAATGATGATGGTTTACTCCATGTGGTGTAAGTAAACAGCTACAAGAAGATAACCTTAGTATATTGCTCTGTTGGAAAATAATGATCCTTCAGTGCTAAGTAAAGAAAGTCTATCTGCGTCCCAAAGATACATCTATTATTAGCCAGAAACAACGTGAGAATTAGCATACTCTATATCTATTATAGATCTAGATTATTTGAGATATAGAGAACATGATGTACACTCCTATCTTTGGACGGAGTGAATCGGCGCAGTTCATTATAAGCAACACATGTAATGACGCTCCGTCAGAATTTAACATTGTCCATGTAAAGAATCCAACACTTTATTAATACATTTGATAGACAGGTGTTACAGGCATGATAAAAATAATATTTGGTTTTTTATATTGTCAGTAGCTGTAGATGATAATTAAAGTATAAAGAAGTTTTTGTTGTGTTCGCACAAGCTGGTGTTAATTGTCTCTGTTTTTTGTAACATCAGTGTCATTTCCTGCTGGATTACTTTTGATGTGAGTTAACGAGCAGTTTAAGGTAATCAGCTATGGATAATGACTGCCCAGTTGGAGATGTAGATTGTGTGTGGGTTTTTTTGTTGTTGTTTTTTGGTAGAAGTCCTTACAACACTTCCAAGTTTAAAAATAATGAAAATAGATATGTTCTTAATGAAATATTTTCATCTTTATCAGGATAATAGAAAGCATTTGTGAAATGAAAAAAAAGTGTTCTCTATTGTTTGTTATACTTAGCTTGTTTCAGATCCTCAGTGTGTATAACTCATATGCAGCATATCTCATCTTCATCAACATAATACAAATCTTTTTTTCTTGTGGAATATGTGGCATATTACAGTACCTCCAGAATATTATAATTTATTTCAGGTCAATAAAATCTTCTGTGCCTATTTATAAGAGGATTGTTACAGTTCCTCTATGTTTGAAAAGTATGAAATTGGAATAAATAAGGCGTAGAATAATTTCATCTTTTGCAGGACAATAAAATCTTCTTTGCCTATTATGAGGATAGTTAGAGTACCCTCATTATTTAAAAGAATTAAATAAGATAAATAGGTTTGCAACGTCATTTTAAGGTTATTTTTTACCTTTTTTCATGAATTGGATTTTGTCAATTAGCTGTTATTGTATTGACTTCTGTCTGGTGATTGGCTGGAAATTATAACTCATCCATTATGGCGATATCCATGCATCACTAGTACCCTTCTTTATACTTGTCACCTTAAAAACATGAATACGAACTGTGTGGTTGCAGTGCATGGGTGTTTTATAATATTGTCATACACATGGCTATCACAAGAGTTAACTGATTAGCATAACAGGGGAGGGTCCAAGAGCCACCTAGGCCCTTGAACCTCTCAGGTACTATCTTAATAACAAATCTAAAAAATCAGTTGAGGAACTCCCCTTGGTCAGATATTAACATCATATTTTGCAAATTTTCTTCCAAATTTGTCCTCATTAAGCAAGAAAACAAGCACTGCACCAGTATAGCGCAATTCTTTTCATTGCAAAATAACTTCAAATCCCAACAATAATCATATAGCATGAATACGGTGTTAATTGCCAAAAACCATAGTTTAATGGTGTTGGCCTTCTAATCCTTCTGTGATGTACCGCTCACATGTTTGAGTCTGTCTGTCAACCATCAGGTATACGAGTGAGTCACATGATGTGGCTTTGGCAATCCCAGGGATGGTTTTTACTAGGTTTCCCCTCAGTTTTCCACCGTATTTAAGCAAGGAACAGTGTGAAATGGACAATCGTTGTCATATAAAGGAAATACGCTTGAATAAAACGTTTAAACCCAATCCAACAAACAAACTGAGCTAACCATCATGACCTAATACTAAAATAACCTTCATTACATAAATACTGAAATAGTCTTCATTACATAAATACTGAAATAACCATCAAAACAAAGATACAGAAATAACATTCATTACATAGATACTGAAATAACCATCATTACATAGATACTAAAATATCTTTCATTATATAAAGACTGAAATAACATTAATAACATAAATTCCCTTCATTACATAGATACTGAAATAACCTTCATCACATCAATACTGAACCATCATTACACAGATACTGAAAGAAACTCTGTTGCATACATACTGAACTGACCGCCATAACATAAATACTGAAATAAACTACAGTACAGAGTCATTTTAATATTTTGTATACCATAAATCACCTCAAATTTCGTCCAAGACAAATCCTAACTTTTCTGCTTGTTGTGCCAATATTACAGCAAGTAATCGAACAGATTAATGTTTTCCGACAAATAATGATGCTTTCTAACTGAAATTCATCTTCTGACTGTCAGACATAATTTCCAAGTCTTTTAAATAGCTTCCAAAATAGTAATTTTATGGAGGAATTTAAGGTGATTGAGGGTAACCTCCCATATGATATTTATGGAAACGTGGAAGGGACATAATCCAGTCTGTTAAGTCAGGGAGAAAATCATTTCCCCCGTGTTAGCAGCCAATGAGACGATTTATTTCAGAAAAGCTGTCAAAAGATTGGCTATAACCATGACATTATCTCGGGGTTAAGTAATTTCCCCCATTTGACATTTATGACGAGAAAAAAATTATTTGATAGACACACAAAAAAAAAATTCTTATTCTAAATTGTTTTTCCCCGCGATAACCAGCCAATCAGAGATTTGATAGGTAAGAAACTCGTCAAGGTGTTAGAAGATAGAGTTTGGTTGACTTACACGAGTTAAATTAATTTTGCCCGACTTAGTTCTGGGTTCTGGTTGGATGTTATCGTGGGGGAAATTAATAACCCCCCCCCCCCCAATTCACATATTTTAGTAAAGAAATTTTTTTTAGAGAGGCCAGCTTTTTATTTTCTTATTTACCTATTTACCATGTCCTTTCCACAGTTCTGTAGATATTCTTTACTGGGGCAATATTTGTTTTTTTTATCAAATAGCCATGTAAAGTTAGGGACAATACCTGATTTTGTTACATTGTACTTGTGACATGCTTGGCATGTGTTTATTGGGACTACCTCTAATACCTATTTTTGACTATAAATCTCCTTTGTTGGATCTAGAATCACAAAGCTTGTTTTGACTTCATTTGAATATCTGGGGCCGGTTCCACAAAGCATTTTCTGACTTAAGTCAAAATACTAAATTTGATATTTTTCCCACATGTCTTAACTTAGTTTTAAAGTAATACCTGTAATTGTGACTTACTTAGGTTATTATAATAATGCTGAAATATTAAATGTTAAAATTCAAAACTGAGGAATTTGAAGGCCTTTAAACATTTTGACTTAAGTATAAAACTGCTTTGTGGAATCGGACCATGGAAGCTTTGTTCATTTATTTTGATTTTACTAAAGTTACAGCCATGTGTAGATCTACATTGTTCTTCATGACAAACAAACAAATAAACACATGTGATGTGTTCTGTTATGTTAGAAGATATATAATGTATATTTCCATGCACCTAAGATGACCCGGTTTTATCCAAAATATTTCCCAATTGGTGCCCATATGGCATCGAGCAGGGCCTACAAATATGGCATTCCATCCAGAAACAGTTACATTGGGTTAATTGAGCTGGCATTAAAACACATCTGTTACCAACTTACAGGCGTTCTATTATAATAGATAGGTGACAAGGGTAATAAATATGTTACATACATGTACTATCAAACATTTGAACAGTTTATTGAGTTTAGAAGGATGAGTTGAAATTAACAACTTAAACAACAATTTCTGCACATGTTAGCCACATATTCTATGTTATAGTCAGACATTTTGTTTGAGATTTGTCTTAAACAGGGAATCATTATATAGTATTTGATAATGTTAAATCAAGGCTGTTGTTATCTTGATTTTAAAAACTTTGTGACTTGCCCATTTTGATATACAAGTGAAGCATCATCTTGATTTGTGCTTTATGAGGAGAAAGGCCTTTTAATAAAGTAATTTTTTGAGAAGTTTGAGTTAAATTCCATAGGCTAAAGTTCAAATAAAGGTTGACAAGGAAATTGACATGTGAATGACACAAGGCCTTGTGCGGAATAAAAAAGTGAGGCTTGTGTATTGTGTTCATAGTTTACTGCTGCCAGGTGATTCAGAGTGAAGAAATCAACTGGGTGGTCGATGCTGTCAGTTGTCTGGATTCAATTAGTCAACTCAACCTAACTGCTTCTTTCCCATCCTGTCTGCTCGCAGGGAAAGGACGCCTGAATTCTTTCCTGTAGATCGAAATGTCGCATTTCTTCCACAATGCCTAAACACTTATTTACCATCCTGTCTCCTCTCAGATAATGAGTTTCTCGTATTTCTTCCACAATGCCTAAACACTTATTTACCATCCTGTCTCCTCTCAGATAATGAGTTTCTCAATTCTCTCCTGTAGATCGAAATGTCGTATTTCTTCCATAATATCTGTACACTTGATATTAACCATCCTGTCCCCTCTCAGATAATAGATTCCTCAATTCTCTCCTGTAGATCGAAATGTCCTATTTCTTCCACAATATCTGTACTCTTATTCATCAACCTGTCTGATTTGAATGCCTTAATACTTTTCTGTAGATCTAAAGAATGGACTCTTGTCTGTAGATGTAGGTCTCTCTGTTTCACTCATATTGTGTAATGTTTGCTGTTTGTTGGTGTGTTTGTATTTCTTCCACGTGGTCCAAGACTTTGCGTGTTTTGACCATTTTAACAGCAGGTGTTATGAGATTCTCTGAATAAATGTATCGCGGTATTGAAGTGAGAAGTGTTCAGCCAACCACTTTATTCAAAGGTTATAGAGAACAAGGAATCCTGATATGACATAAGCTCACCCCTGTATTATTTCTATACATATTCTCATAGACAACCTTCAACATGTGTTAGTTTTTCCTCCCCTTTTTTGCCTCCACTAAGACAATAAATAGAGGCGAGTGGTTGTGAGTAGCATTGCCAGGTTCTTACATATCATGCTCGTTTATTTCTGCTGGAAAGCTCACCAGAAAGTTGAACCTTTCTTGTTCTGTGTTTGTATGTTCATCTCCTTTGCAGTGTAAATATAGTAAATATACTTTCTATGATACTGAATATAATGTTACGATGTACAGAAGGTGGCTATATATAACCCTTCCACCTGGGAAACCCATGTTCTTATTGGTACTTAATTGATGAGGCCATTTTACAATATATGTTTACCTTTGTTATCCAACAAATAGTTTATTTTAATAATAATTTATGTTTACTACCTTTCAGACAGTTATATTAAAGTTTTTTGTAGTTCATGTTTTTGACTAATTTGTTTCCAACGTTTTCTGTTTGTTGTATGATAAGTAAAAGGGTCAATGTACATTTAAAATAAAAAATTTTCTTCAAAATCGCTATGTTTAAAAAAGGCTTGGTCTACCCTGGGACCTAACATCTACATGTTAGGTCCCAGGTCTACCATCATCAAGTTATTTAACCAAAACATTAAAATTTTCAAAATATGACAGGCATTTTTTCATAAATTGACATCTAAGCTGAAAGGGGTAAAATGTCCAGTTTTTAAATGTATTGGCATTTGATAAGGAGTCCCGAACTGACCTTTCAAAGCACATGTCATCCAACACAATTGTCTGTTTTTTATTTCGTCATTTATTTACATTAGGTGTTTCTGGAAATGTCGATTTCCTTTTGTGTTTTTCTTTTTTGTAATGTTTATGATAACCTTTCTGTGTCATATGGTAGGTGTTTTATGGGAAACTATCCAGTCATTAAGTGTAAAATAGTATGAAGAAAGCAGTATGTAAAGCCACCCACTCCGGCTGAATTTTTCTCTGGACTGACATCATCTCACATCTTCTCTAGAAAAACAATAACTCCTAATTTCTTTAACAAGTTATCACAGGAAGTCCATAATTTATTACCTGTTTATTCCAGGTGAAAAAATCATCCCGAATCTAGTTTAAATTTAGTTATTATTCATTCTTATGTTTTTCAAATTTTTGCAATTTTATCACGATTTGAAGGTTATTCAGTCCAAAATACCTTTGATATGTTTTTTTAAAGTACAGATAGCTTTTAGGGTGACAGCTTTGATGGTTTATGTACAAAGACAGTTTATTTGTAATTATACAGGAATCAAAGTTTGCTGTCAAATACATGTGTAATTTGTGAGCTTTTTAAATAAAATATGCTGTGTCTTTCTTCCTAGTTTCTACTTGTACCGTGTCATAACTTTTTGACAAATTAAAACTTTTAAAACTTTATAATAAGGTACTTGATTTTTCTGAAAGCTGGTTCTCCCAATCCACTGCCACCCGATTTGACCTGCCTAGGTACACAACCTTCTCAGTCTCCAGATCGAAGGGTGTTCGAGTTCCTTTATACATTAACAATTGTTTCTTACCAGAAGATTCAAGTCCAATCTATGACTCCAGATATGAATGTCTATTTGTTGAAACATGTTTATATGAAACAGCCTATCTTGTAGAAAGGAATCATTTATCAACCTTACAGTAAAGACGTAAATAATGTAGAAATACTTCAAAAATGCAAAAAAGAAATGTATAATCATGGAAGATTTGGATACCTGTTTAAGACTAAACAGTTCTCTAAATCACCTCAAATTTCGTCCATACAGACAAATCCTAACATTTTTCCTTGGTGTGACAATATTACAGCATGTAATCGAACAAATTTATGTTTTTTGACAAATGTTGATGAAAAATTCATTTTTTGCCTCTCAGACAATTTCCAAGTTTTTTTAAATAGCTTCCAAAATAGTAATTTGAGATGCTTTAGGGTTTCCACCTGCTTAAACCTTTGTAGAAAATATGAAATCATACTACATGTATTTCTTTGTTGGATTTATTGGACATACGTATATCTGTCACTAGACAGGTCGAGATGACTTACAGTATTTATGCTCCTAAAATCATAAATTCTGAAGGTGCAAAACTCTGAAGCGGGTGCAAAAGCATTATTGTCACTTTACTGTAAGCATGATTATCAATCGATCAAGTCTGCCAGCTTGAATATATAATACTCTCGGTATACAACCTTGATATTCGGTGAAAATTATTCCAAAAGGCATTACTCTTTAGTTTTCTTTGTAAAAAAACAACATGTTATGGTTCACAATTACTTTTACTCAGGTGATCGAGCTGCTTTCATGCTGTTATCGAGAATATCCAATTATTAGCCAATCAGTGTGATCTTAGATCTAGACTGCTCTGCTATGAACTTGGCAACCCGTTTTCCATCCCATTCATGCTACCAATCTCTGGCATTTTGGACGATATTGGCTGATTTTGTTACACAGCAATGTGTCTTAATAAAGTATCACACAGGCAATCATAGATGAACAAATTCAAGCCTTGGGGAAACCTAAAAATCAGGTGTCCTAAATGAAGTTTAGATGTTTACGTGACTAACACTTTCATTCCGTTTGTCCCAACAGTCGCATCTTCAATTCAAGGAAGTCACTCCAGGTTTAGCAGCATACCTGGCAGGCCTTCAAATCGACCATACCACCAAAGTTGATGTATTCTTATATCTTGCAAGCCTTTGTTTCAAAGTTTCTTTTGGTAATCCCTCTTACACCCCTGTTGGCTGTGTTGGACCTCCATCTTACATTTCACGTTTTCCATGGCAAGAACTCTGAAGCTAAAATCACATCTTTTTACACAAATTCCACTATGTCTCTTACTGCCCCCAAAAAAAGCCTTCCATGTACCGGATACCTGTTTTGTTGATTTATTGTTGTTTGGGGTCTTTTTTTTTTACATACTGTAAATTAATAATAAACAAGTGCTATCCCATTTGTTTATCTATTCTATATTGCTCTATATTTAGTGATAGAAAAAGCTTCATTGAGTTTTATTTTTGCCAATTATTTTACTCTTCTCCTGTCCATGTTGTTATTTTTATTTATCTGTGAATAAATAAAAAAATAGATGAAAACAATCATAATTTATATTTCAGATTTTGTTTGTTTGAATTAGTTGTTCAAGTATTATAATCTGGAGACTGATTTGTTTAAAAAGATGTAAAAAAAAACCCTTTGATGTCGGTTTATATGTAACAGGATTGTCATAAACTAGCAATGTTACCCATGTTGTTTCAATTTATATTCTGACATGTTGTTGAATATTTTATATGATATTTAATAGAAACTGAGCGTAATTTCTTTGTTGGAGCAACAGCTTACTTTGTGTTATTGCCAGAACTGTCAGTGTTTGTGATAACGGACTATGACATAAAAGACCGGGTCTGAGAAGAAAATAGACAAAAAAAAGATCAATGTTGATTTTGACACAGTGAAGTTTTGAGTAAAGGTGACGACAGACTGGTTGTGTGGTGATAAGTGACTATCTATTAACACTAACAAAGAGCAGTGCTAATCACACAGGACTTCATCCACTTTGATCTCCCCTGTTGTTATTATGACTGACATTCAGCCAGATAACTTCACTACTGGTTAGCTGGGGCCACATTGTGTTTGTGTTTCTGATTACTCAATATGACACTGAGTCAGTAACTATAACCTTTAACCATGGACTGACTATTGCTGGAGTAAAGTGTGACCATTTCCCACCTTTACATACCTTGATAATTTTCTAACTGCTGATAAGAGAAATGTTGTGCTTACCTGTACAAATCAGGTAAGACAGTATAAAGACAGAACAATCTAGTTGTGAATTGATGGCTAGCGTTGTTAAGAAATTGTTTGCTTTACTTCGGGTGACATATTAAATTGCGTTGCCCTGGTAAAGTATTTATTCCAATGTGAATGGGTGCCCTTGTAAACAATTTGTTTTGTTAACTTATAGCTGCCTCAAGGTCGAACAATTTGTTTAGTTGTTATTTTATTGTTGCCCTGGTAAGCTATATTTTGGTTATAAATTCCTGGTCAACAATACGATTTGGCTATGACTGATGCTTTAAGTTTAAATGAATAATTTATTTAACTGATGGCGGCTCAGGTGTGTTTGTTTGTGAACCCATGGATACCCAAGTAAGTTTGTGAACTCATGGGCAATCATGGCTGCACTGATAAGTTTGTTTGTGAACTGATGGTTGCCCTTTAGTGTACTTATAATCATCCATGATAAGAGAGATCATTTAAGATTGTTGGGTTGTGTGTAATTTTGGTGCTAACTGTACACAAGCTGAGAAGACCAATGTAGTAGCAGGGTTGACCCACAGGGCTTGGTACTGCAGTGTTGGAGTCTGTATAGTTTATGGAGGGCGTCTCTTGAGCTTGTCATCAGTCTCCCTACCAATTACTTTTGTCAACGACTCCTAACTTCTTTCCCTTGGTACTTTGTTTGTTTACACCCATATCCGTCTGTGAATGAACATGAAAAATCTAAGTTGACAAATCACAAGCTGAGGGGGAGTATCGTGTTCCACTTGTGATCCATGATGGCGGTGATTGTATTCAGGACACACTTCATGGATACATGTGTGGAAACTTGCCTCAATCAACTAGATCTAATGTTATACCAGTGCAGGGAAAAATAGTCCGATTTACCAGACAGAGATTGTGATGACAGCCTGGGTTGCCCTGTTCAAATTGGTTTCCAGTACAGTAAAACATAAAACAATGTTTCTAATAAAATTTTAGTTCTAATTAGAAATTAGACTGATTAATCTGGCTTCTGTTTTCAATCTATAGAATTTAAGTATTATTAGGTTCCCTTGACAATGCCATAGCAACCTTCATCAATTCTTAGTTATTCAGAATGTTCTACCATAAATATTCCATTTAACATCAACTGAATATAATTCAATCCAATCTGAGTTACTGTTGATGATTAAAATTGTTTCTTTTTGGATAGTGGTAACCTTAAGTTTACATTTACTTGTCACCCGGGATCCTTTGAAATGTTTGCTAAATCTGTAGGGCTTCAAAATTAAAATGATTGTTGCCATTATTTTAACTCATTGAAAATAAATAAAGGACCTTGAAGATATGTGAAAGGCTTCATTCCAGGTAATCATATATATGGCTCATGGAATATTGACTTTATTTGGTTCATGGCCAGGTTTGATTCTTCATGTGTAAAAGTGCCGTTTGGAAAAAGGGTTCCAGATAAGCAAATCTTATTTGTTATTGCATTAACAAACAAAATTGAACTTGCACTATATAATTATTTATAACAGTCCTATATTACAATTATGCTGTCCTGGTGATTTAAGAGGTAATTCTTGGTCAGTCTGTCTTTGATGTCTTTGTATATCACCCCATTGGGCTGGCACGCCATCAATCTATTACAATAGCAAACAACAACACTACTAGAATAGCTTTGTGTCTGTCTTTAATACACAGCCAAAAACATAGAACTCAAGGATAAGCGAAAGGAAATGAAAGTTTCTGCAGAAGTCTATTCTGGGCAGACAACAGTTTAGTGAACCTAATCCCTGGGTTTATAGGATGGTTTTATTATATATTTTATGGTCATTGTTGCTTGTGTTGTCAGTTAGCCATTGCAAATTAAACAGAGATTATGGTTGGTAAGAGTATATAAAGTTACAGTTAGTAGTAAAGTAAAGAACCAGCTGTTACTCCTTCAGTGTGGAATCCATTAACTTTACAACAACAACGTCATACTATCGTCTCCCTTATGAGGGATTAGAGTATGTACTTATACACACATATGCCAAAGTGATATCTGACTTAAAGATCACAACAGGACATAAACAAATCTTACATGACAGACAAAATGTCAAGATTATTCAGTAAAAATTGAATTTTCTTTGATAGTTCTTTCTGGAGGGGTTTTCAGATTAAATTGATAGTAAGTTGTATATATGTTGAGAAGACGTGTTTGGTCTGACTGGAGAAGTGTACATCTGTGAAGCACATGTGATCTGGATTAGCCCTATGGGAATCTCAGGGATAACCATTATTGATGCTAATTTACCTGATCAAGAGAGTTGTTATTACTGAAGATGTAGAAACAGTTGTTAACACTGGGCCATAGTTAACATGAGAATGAATGTGAGTGATTAGGAGCTGATCTGGAAGCCATCATCCAGATAATGACCAAACTTATTTCTCTAACTATATTGCCTGTTTCCAATTCACACTCTTACTTCTATCAAACATACAGTACATCAGTTTATAAACATTTACTTACGGTGGTTAAGTCTCCTGTTAACCTGCGCCCAGAACAAAATACTTTTGATTATTTTTACTTCAGTAAAACGATAAAATTAACTTTGGACATCACGTTTTTTTTTGCAAATCATTTATATGTTCTATTTACTCACAGATTATAAACAGTCTCATTTTGTTGTTAAATTTAAACATTTTAAGGGTATTTATTGTATTAAAAGTTCCTCAGTCAGTTGTTATAAACACATGATGTAAGTAAGTGGTGTCTCTAACTGATTGCTTACTCCACATAGTTAATGATACTCAGCTGTTTATGATGAACACCTCTATTACAAGGTCTCTTCCTGAAATGGTACCTTGTTCCCAAAGAGAACTTGTTTCGTGTATACCTTTAAGAAACGATCACTGGCAGTATTGCTCTTAAAGAGAATATATATCACCCCTATATCACTATTTTCAAGGGGTTTAATCTAAAAAAACTTAAAAACCATTTTATAGCGACTAGAACTGAATGTCTAGAAATGTATACTTATAAATCTGTGTTCGAATCCTGGTGGAGGCAAGCGAAAGTTTCTTTCTCTTCATTGAAAATATAAATCTGTGTATATAAATATGTGACCTCATACAAGTAGATGCTTGACTGTAGACACACTGCTGGGGGAATACATCACTCAATTACCTCTATTCAGTTAAAACATCTGCAGGTCCTAATCTCTTAATAGAGTTTTTCAATAAACACAAGCAATCAAAAATTGAGGATTTTGAGCTATTCTGTATGAGTATTTGAAACAGAGTCTAGTTGTTATCACTGAGTGATGATAGCCAGGTGTTGTATGTCCCATACACACTGTCCTAACTAGGTGTGTTTCTTTAAAAGCTCTCACAGTATTGACGTCATAATCACTGCTCAAGATTTTATAAAACACTCGATGAAAGAACATAATTTGCACAGATTATCTTAGTTTTAAGTTTCTTTGGATTATACGTTTCAACTTTGATATTAATTCCTTGAGCTGAGGGTTAACAAACACCTATTTTGGTATACTAGTTCAACATTCACCAGCACTTCTGTGCTTTAAATCAGACATACATTTACATCATCCGGACATTAAATATCTGTTCATGAGCTAACTGTTTGAGCTCACACTGACAATAAAATGGTTGGTTTATGTAGGTAATATCTGTTGAGACCAGAATAACGTTGGATCCTCTGGTGAACCTGTTATATTCCATTCCACATAGAATTAGGTTATATCACGATTGAAGTGCACTGTTAAATCTTTGTTTATACTAGGCTTGTCTCATTCAATTAAATCTCGAGTTAGTTATCTTTGTAAGGGAATTAGTCTTCTATATACCCCTGAGAGTAGAGAATGTCCTAACAGGGGTGAATGGATGTTTATGTGCAAGAAGTTAGTCCACTATAAACACTCTTCATTTTGTAATGAGACTGTTTTGTCACATAGTGTGTAAAAGTGGTATTTGATGTTTTGAAACTTTTCCCTTTGCAGTCAGGATGGTACAGTTTTTGGAGATTTTTTAAATTTATTTCTATTGACTTGACATATCTTATTTTATGTTTAAGTCTTCTTTTTAGAGTTTTGTTTTTTTTATATTAAGGATTCAGAATTGCTATTATTTAGCCTTAATGCTTTAATTGAATGAGGGCTAATCCAGACTTTGTTAGAGGTATCTTAAGTGTATAAATTTGTATGTGATAAAGCTCCTGTGTGGTCAGTAACCATGTCCACTCAGTGTCCATCAGCACTGAGCCACTGTCCAGACTCCATCTCACAGACATGGTCAGCCTCCAGCACTGACTAATCACTTGTTTTGTCTTACAGTATAAGCCTCAGTGGCCTGCCTGTCTCCAGCAGTCGCCCACACACTGGTCAAGCCACTCACTGGTCAAGCAGTGAGAGAGTCTGGCCAAGATCTGAATGTCTCCAGTCATCAGTTAACTCGGATATCTATAGATTGACATAATGTCAGCTTACAATAATTATTTATCCTATACATTGACATGATATATGGTCCCAATTCTAACTCTACATATAGTTCAGGGATTCATATACACGCCCCTCAAATTCTATAAAAACTCCCATTTTAGCTGAATAATATTCAATATTTCCCTTTTGAACTACGAATATTCAATATTTTATCGGAACTCAACTTCAAAATTAGCTTTTATTAAAAATATCACAGGGTTTTTATATCATCAAAGGGCTGTTAAATAATAATTTATTCAATTTTGGTCGTCACAAATAAAAATTTTTGTATAAAGTATTCAAGAAAATGACTTCTATCTGTTTATAAGAAATGTATTGGGATATTTTCTAGTATGTATTTTCTCTTTTTATGGCTGAATTTCATTTTTGATTGAAACCATAGTAGAGTACCAGATACATTTATCAAAATGTGATTTATATATGTGTTGTGGAATAGAATTTGTCTCCGCTCTCTGGCCAAGGACAGTAGATCCCGTGTGTATACATGCTGTTTTGATGTTAATTTCCTAGAAAGGTTGTCTTAGTGTGGCTAAACCACCATTATATAATCCATTATATCGACCAATCACGTTTGTCTAATAATTAAAAAAATTAAATTTGGATCAGAAAAATATATGAAATATCAGTTTTATTGACATTTATTAACAAAAGCCTACATGTATTTTTGGGTAGTTGATGGAAGCATGTGATGTATAACCACAATGCGTAGGACTTTATGTTCAGGATGTTACCACTGTTAGAGATGGTGTTGGTGAGACGGTTTTTGTGGCGTGGGTGCACCTGTCTGTGGTTGAATTGGTATTTTGTGTTAATTTCTATTTTTCCCTGAAGTAAATGAGATTTCCAGGTGGATTGGGTTGTGCTTTAAGTTTCCGGTAAAAGGTCTGAGGATGACAGGTAATGGCTGCCATGTGATTGAGAGTAACAGACGGATACATGTCAGAGCTACACAACAATTGTTTGAAATCTTAACATAGTCAGGTTTTCTGGAGAGCCTGAGGTGTTAAGAGAAGTTTACGATGTTGTGGATAATAAACGATCCTGAGGAGAATAAACCCAGTGGATTCTGTTGCCAAACTGTGTCAGTAAGCCGGCCCATCTGTTGAGTATTAATCAATGGTGTAATGCTTGGATTGAAGTAACTTCCTCTATTCTCTCTCTCAATTTGACAAGGGGGGCATTCCACCAGCATACAATGAATCCAAGTCCCTAAACTCTCATTCCTACTGTTAAATAAAATCTAAATCTTTACCATCTTCACCGGAATTGCAGTTGCCTTGGTGCTCCTGGAGCTGAAGGGCAACGTAATGCTGATCAGTTTGTGATGTCGTATTGCATCCTGTGATTGTTCCTGGAGCTGAAGGGCAACGTAAAGCTGATCAGTTTGTGATGTCGTATTGCATCCTGTGATTGTTCCTGGAGCTGAAGGGCAACGTAATGCTGATCAGTGTGTGGTGTCGTATTGCATCCTGTGATTGTCCTGTCTTGTCTTTGTTTGTTGCCAGTGGTGTCGAGGGTGGTTTCCTTCACCCATTGAGCTGGCCAACGTGTAAGTGACATAACCTTAAGTACGGCGTTTAATCCCAAGCAAACAAACAAACAAACACACAAACAAACAAACAAACAACTATTTCCGTGTCTTTATTCCTGTTTCTACTCTCAGGTCTTTCTGACTCCTTTTACCATCTCCATGTCCTATCTACTGTTAAAATTTCTATGTCTTACAATGTCCTCTTTATACTTTCTCGTCAAAGTAAGTCATCAAACCCCAATTAAACCTGGGATATAGTATATCTATATCCCAGATTAAACACACAAAATCCATCCCCTTTCTTCTGTTACCATTTCCACATCCTCTCTGCTCTCATAATAATCATGACATTCTCCTGTAACCATTTCCACATCCTCTCTGCTCTCATAATAATCATGACATTCTCCTGTAACCATTTCCACGTCCTCTCTCCTCTCATAATAATCATGACATTCTCCTGTAACCATTTCCACATCCTCTCTCCTCTCATAATAATCATGACATTCTCCTGTAACCATTTCCACGTCCTCTCTCCTCTCATAATAATCATGACATTCTCC
>JAQQZZ010122810.1:0-28952 GCA_030265115.1 Mopalia vespertina
GAATTTATTCTCTACTTATCGTGTTCACAACACATACAGGCATGAATATGCTAAAATTATGTAATAACAACCATTTCATTTAACGGAATTTGGTGAAATGCAATACCATCCGTCGTCTTAACAAGAGGAAGCTGCATACCAAGTTTGAAGTTAATCGGTGAATTTGTTTTCAAGCTAGAGTGTTCACAAACATTTGTGACAGATGGACGAAAGGACGGATGGACGCCGAGTAGCATTTCTAAGTCCCCCCCTACTATAGTAGTGGTGGACAAAAACAAATGGGAGTTTACTATCCATGAAGCTTCTTTGTGCCGGTATTTATTGATTATTTTTTAACACAGTGTAATGGAGTACTTCAAGGCTTTAGCTGCTTAACTTTAATTGGGTCAAGCTGTATAATAATCAAACTTTCGGTTCCAAGAATCCCATCATTCCATAATGTATATACAACCAGATTCGGAACCATTTAGCACTAGTAAACTGGGATTTAAATGATTAAAGCTATATTAGGTCACACTGCCTTACATTCTTTATTGATTTTCCTAAAAAATCAGACAAAATTTTTGAAGTAATGTTCAGAATAAAGCATGACAAGGGGCTTGGACCAATAGAACATTTAGCATTCACCCACCTAAGATCCCCTCCTCCCCATAAAATAAAATAGTCAAAATTACAGACCTGTTATCTAAAAGTATTCTCTTGTAGATGTCAATGGACTCCTGGTAATGACTACGCAGATAGTGTATGGAGGCTAGAGAGAGCTGATCCTCTATCACATCCTGTAGATTCTGGTGGTAACTCATTAACCTCTTCTCGTCACTAAACTTGTGTGACAGGTGAAACAATAGACGGTTCTGCAGACGACTCTTTGGACCTGAATAGGAAATCGGATGGTTAACTTTATCATAAGCTCAATATAACCTGGTGAACATTGTTAGTGGCTTAAGATCTGGTGGTGAACAATGTCTGTGGCTATACATAACCTGGGGATCATTGTCAGTGGCTAAACATAATCTAATGAGCAAGGTAAGAGATAAAAAATCAGATGGTGAACATTTTCAGATGCAAAACATTACCTGATGAGCATTGTCAGTGGCTAAACATCAAATGGTGAACATTGTCAGTGGCTAAACATAACCTGATGAGCATTGTCAATGGCTAAACATAACCTAATGAGCACTGTCAATGGCTAAACATCAAATGGTGAACATTGTAAGTGGCTAAACATCAAATGGTGGACATTGTCAGTGGCTAAACATCAAATGGTGGACATTGTCAGTGGTTAAATGTCAAATGGTGAACATTGTCAGTGGCTAAAAGTGGACTGAAATGTTTTGCTCTTTTGGAAAATTTAAATTCATCTGGTGCTAATTAAAGACAAGGCTTGGGACATACTGCCTTTTGCCAGACGTCAAGTATATAACCAGTTTATATCCCAGGTCACTATAAAAATTCAGGAATATACATGTAGGCCTACTCAGTCATTTTCTAGAGAAGCCTTTCACCTAAGTTGGGATTTTGATCAATCAAAATTGATAGCCCTTTGATATCATAAAAAACACTGATTAAAATTTGATTTCCATAAAATATTAGAATACTCTTAGTTGAGTTTTAATTAAATTAGGTGGTGGGGGGGTATTTCTCATACTATTTTTCTAAAAAGTTATCACACTGGCACAGGGGTGTTTCTTAATTGAAATCGATAAATCATCTCATGTTCTAAAAAAAAAAGACCAATTTCGAAATAGATCTTAATCTTGAGTTGTTTTGGGTAATCTACCAACATCTCTAGAGACGGTAATGACCATTTACATGGTATATATATATAAAGTGTTCATAAATATATACCAAACAAGATATTTGGTATGGGTTATGAATAGATCAGCCTTCACATCTCATATTCTATATGTACGGTACATTGCAGAAATACCCAACCTTTAAACGAGCCTAGAAAACATTCCAAAAGTGACTTAAACACACAATTCTAATAATGAAGGGTGTTTTCAGGGACAGATATGTCTACGTTAAGATTACTTTATGTGCAGTACAAGTTTAGTCACTAAAAGTAGCTGTCAGCTACATGTATCATGAGTGTGAAGTTAGCTATATCTTTCTGCTGAAATTAGGAGAGCTGGAATAGTGATTTGATCAGGCACAGTTTCTATGCATCAAAAATAACACCATTGTGTATACCACCAGACACCTGGAGTTCACGTCTGTGTACATACATGTATTACAAAAGCTTCAATCTTTAACTCCACGAAATGCAGAGCCAGAGTTGCTTCCTCTCCTACAAAATAGGCTCTAAAACATGACAACATAAGGCCATTACGGCTACAATGAACACGCATCTTAATCACATTTAGCAGCGGCCTTTTTGCTGTTCTGTACTGTATATCAATTTGATTTTTTATTTATCATTGCAACACTGAGTTGTAGATTGTTTGACAAGATTTTTGTGTTGGGACAGACAGCTGATCCCTTTGTTTACTAATCCCTCTTGTCCATTAATGTTACCTCTTTGAGCTGCCGTATCCGCCTCAGGATACATGCCCAGGAAGAAATAACAGCAGCCCAGGTTACTCCACACATCAGGGTGACATCCATCACGGTGAGTCATCCTCTCATACTCCTGCTCAGTAAAGACGGTAATTTATGGAATAATTTAGAGTAAACATAACTATAAACTCTGTCATAAGTTCATGCCATACAAATGTAATTATGGACAAAAAACATACATCAGAATTAAGCAATGTAAACAGGACACAGTGCATGGTGTAATTATATACAAGCACTGCATGTTGAGAATAAAACATCACAGTTTATCGGCTCTTGACAATTGATGTTGGAGCATTGCTACATGCTCGTTGAACATCAATTATCAAGTGGTGACAAGTCATAATGTTCCTTTCTCAAACATGCAGTACTTGTTTTGTTATACTGAAGGTATTTGTTCCCGTGTTCGTGCCAGTTTTAAGCAAAAAAGATTTACACTGTAATCCTCTTTGAAACAGGACCAGCCTCTGCTTTACAAGAGAACATTTTTACATGATGAGGTTGAGTCTGCTTTATTGGAAAAAGGTTTGCAATGAGCGTTATCAGGGTAAATAAGATTAACAGGCAGAATTTGTTTGTTTGTTTGATTGGGGTTTAAGGTCGTACTCAAGAGTATTTCATTTATATGATGACAGATTGTCCACTTCACACTTCACACTACAGTAAACAACTGAGAGGAAACCACCACCAGGAATGTCGGAGGTACATCAAACTAAGATTAGTAAGTTAACTCGTTAACCACTTAGCCACGAGCCCTTTAACAGGAAAAATAGTACATTTTAAGTCCTGAGCTCCAACACAAGGCTAAGACAGAGGGGTGTCCACTCGTCTTTTGGACACCCTGAATTGAAGAATTGCCTCATTTGGACACCTTGTATTAATTGGACACCCAGTTTCTTAAAAAGTGAAGCAAAATGACCATTTTGGACACCATACTTTCGATTTCTGGCTAAGCCCATGCTCCAACATGCAACATCATTATTATAATGGCTGTACAGCATCGACAGATATCATGCAACGCTGCTTGTTGGTTTGATTAGGGTTTAACGGTCTAGTGGTTGGTTTTCAAGGAATTAAGTGTCTGTTTTCCATTATATTATTCTGTTTTATGTGTCCAGGGTGGTGTATACACACATATGATATATGAGAAGAGTAAATTAATTAATTTTATAAGCTGTTCATGCAGGAATTGAAAGTATCATTGTCAAGAGGGCTGGCACACTGTCAATACAATAGTGTTTTGTTTGATTCAGGTTTAATTTCGTACTTAACGGTATTTCACTCATATGCTAGCTCTCCAGTCCTATGGGTGAAGGAAACCATCCTTGACACCACTGGCAACAAGCAAAAACAAGATGGGACAAATACAGGACAATCATAGACCGTAATACAAAGACATCACAGAAAGATTAGCTTTGCATTGCAACTGTATAGCTCTGCAAGCACCAGGGCAACAGGAAGCTCCCTCCCAAACTCATGTTTAGTTATATACCAAGCGACCAAACAGTACAAAACAATTTGACATGAGCTATTGTTTGTTTGTTTTATTAGGGGATTTGACATCATAATTAGATTATTCCAATCATAAGCCTGACAGATCAATGGATGAAGAACTATCTATCCATGGCACTGGCAAAAAGCATCATACATATAACAGGGCGTGAAATGTTCACGTGTCCACCGGTCTTGGCCATGTAAAATTTGAATGGGACAGGTTACAAAAAAACGTACCTGTCACATGTGACAGATGACGGGTGACTCATTTTCGTAACAAGTGTGTTTATTTAACCATCAAATAATACTTTTACTTTTCAAATAGTAAATTTATGACAAAATAACATTTTGTTAGTTTAAAAACGTATCCTCCATAATTGAGTTTCGTTTTTGCTCAAGAGAGGCCACTTGCACTATTTGTAGACACTTTTAGCAACATCACGGGATTAACTATTTTAAACTTCTACAGAAGAGCTCCAGTAATGCATTCTCCTCCTTTGGGCATGTTTCTGATCTACATTCCTTTCGCTACAATCATATTGTTTAGCAAATTTCGTACATGTTTATTGTCATGTTAATATTATAAAAATATAATCAGTTCCAAGAGTTGTTAAAATTGTTTTTACCAGTCTTGAAAAGTTCAATAGCCAAATAGAAAAGCTGAATCTTTATTTATTTTTCGGCATTAAATTTTTTTTGTCTGTATAGCCCTATCCTCTAAAAGATAAAAACATGCAGTCATGTGAGTGAAATAGCCGTAAATACGGTGTTAAACCCCAATCATTCAAACAAACAAACCACTATTTTTATTTTTGCACTTTATAGATGCACTTTAAAAAAAATAAGTTTCACAAAGAATTTCATCTTCAATTAACCTTGATGCACAAACTATATCTATATCTCCTAGGTAAAACGAATCAATCCATATCAATACGTATCACAACTTGCTTGATTGGGGTTCAATGCCATGCTCAGAGCTATTTCACCTATGTATTTAATTAAATTTTAAAAAAAAACTAAAAATTAGTGTTTAGGTAATAATATTATGGGACAGGTAGAAAAAAAAGCCTACCTGTCTCATGTGACAGGTAGCTTGAAAAAAACATTTCATGCCCTGTCCTTGCTTTCCTCAGTGAAGATCTATACACATCAGAACTAAGTCTTTTTACAAATCCCACTCTTCACGGCTCAAATTAAAACTTCCCGTACCAAATTTAATAACTGCACATTGTCTTGCACACTCTGTATATTGAGTGAGCATAACAAGATGCTTCCGTTCTGATTGGCTGATTTTGTATATTCATATAGCACTGTTCCCATTTACTGCCACGGATGTAACTATTTGCCAAACTGTTGAATGATAAGTTTGACTACAGTGAATGTATTTTTTTTGAAGGCCTATCTGCTTTCCCTGTCCTCGCAACAATATGTCCCTGAAGACACATATCTCGGTGTTGTTGCTTCTTGGTATTGGTATTAATATTCTGCATGTTGCTGTTGCAGCTGCAGACCTGCTTACCTGTAGGATTCCATAGAAAACTTCTATAGGATCTTATATGATTCCATAGAAAAACCCTTGTACGGTTGAATTCAGCTTAGAAAGAATTAGTTTGAGCTGTAAAGGTTGTGATTTGTTTGGAAGACTTAGTATCAATGTGTCGATCTTCACTGAGGAAGGCAAAAACATTAACTTTGAGTTGGTTTGTAAAGGATTCATAGAATAAATTTGTCGATAAAGATGAAAGCGGTGTGGGTGTTTTTAATTGCACTTTTCCTCCTGTAAATATTACGCATATGGACATATACAGTATGAGGGTGTATGTATGTCCGGAGAGCATGTGACTGTGGGGAGCCTTAAACTAGGTTCAAAACTCCTTCAGAAGAGCCTGCTGAGTGTTCTTGCAGTGAAATCTGAAAAACGTAGATATACATGTAATGTGAATTAATGGTGCCAATATGTATTACACTATGCTTGAAATGTGACCATCATTAGTGATAAAAATAAAAATTCAACAAATCCTGCATTTGGGAGTATGATCTTGAGCTTTCATGTAAGTAATAAAGCAAATTCAGATTAACATTTGTTTAATCTTTTTGTTTTTGTTCAATAGGTCCAGAGTTATATGTTGCTGTTAAAAACTGGAACAATACAAATCTTACCGGTAGATCTATATCATCGCAATGTCAAAACTTGGTTCCTTCGAGTGAAGCCTGTATTGTTTGGTGGTTCTCTTTCAACTTGACCATGGACAGAACTCTTCGTGCAACAATTACTGCTACAGACACATCAGGAATTTCCCAGGAGGTGGAGAGTGTAGATATGACTTCCCATGACGTAGACTACAGTGTGAAGGCAGAGGGACTGGAGGCTGGAATTAGTTATACATTTATGGTGGAGGTTACCTCAGAATCTTGGAGTACACGGAACACATCAAAGATATTTTACACATGTATGTAATGCAGTCTTTATTTAACTAGTTATATTAGTGTACACCTGTCCATGTGTGCTACAGACTTTTGAAGCACCTGGCCACATGTGCTACCTACTTTTGTTGCACCTGTCTACGTGTACTATAGACTTTTAATTGTTGCTCCTGTCCGTGTGTGCTGAAGACTTGTTGCACCTGTCCATGTGTGCTACAAACTTTTGTTGCATCTGTCTATGTGTGCTACAGACTTTTGTTGCTTGTGCTACATAATTTTTTTGTATCTGCACATTTTCTTCCTAATTTTGTTGCACCTGTCCTTAAGTGTGATACAGACTTGTTGCTACATACTTTTTTTGCATCTGTCCACATGTGCTTCAGACTTTTTTTGCACCTGTCCACATAAGCTACAGACTTTTTTTGCACCTGTCCACAAAAGCTGCAGACTTTTGTTGCACCTGTCCACATGTGCTACAGACTTTTGTTGCACCTGTCCACATGTGCTACAGACTTTTGTTGCACCTGTCCACATGTGCTACAGACTTTTGTTATAACTTTCCACATGTGCTATAGACTATTGTTAACAGCCATGTGTATTTTAGAGACAGCCCTAGTTGTCCTAACATCTTCCTGTCATTTGGTTTCATCTATATGTACCATCAACATTTATGAAATATTGGTCAGTCATTACTTTCTCATGTATGCTTCAACTTGGATAAGAAATACTACTATCTGTATACTCTGGTTTCAAAGCGATCCACCCTTCTCTCTCCAGATCCAACGGCGCCAGGGATCAGCAATCAAACATTAGAGGACACTGGGTCAGTGAGTCTGGCTCTTAATAAAACCTCAGCTGTGAAGGCTCAGGAGCAATATGAAATCAAAGTGTGCGAGCAGCCTTCAACAGGTAATTAATATTCACATAGATTTCTACAATTCATAAAATGGTTTGGGGGTTGTTTTTTTTACAAAAAGGCGTCATTTGTTACTACATCATTGAAGGCAGAATATTGAGAGGAAATTCTGCCTTTGGAATGGATGACAAAGGGTAATATTAAGATAGACAGTTTTTATCAATAGTAAACATTATCAAGACAGACTCACATTCTTTTCTCAATTTAACCTTGTTTAATTATTGTATAGTTTCATATTCAAGAAGTGATCAGTTGGAGGAGGCTTTCCATTGCCCAGCTGCTGTTAAAGCTAAGGGGCCACATGAAGCCTTTCTGTTTGTGACAGCTTTGTACTGTGTCTTGTGATTGTCCTGTCCTGTCAGTGTTGTTGGGGGTGGTTTCCTTCACATATTAGTCTGGTGCACTGTCAGTATGAGTGAAATAACCTTATGTCCGGTGTTAAAACCTAATCAGGCAAGCATACTCAAGGAGATTTCAGTAATATTATATAATATATCCACTTTTCTTTGCCTGTGAAAAACCAACAGGAAACTGTATAAAGGCACACCCTCCGTCTGTGCTGTCACCGAAACTACTATTCCCTTATATTCCATCCTGTCTTTGTTATTTGCAAATTGAAAATATATTTTTGATTGAAATTGTGGCCTACATGTATTTTGTATCAGACTGTAGTGCAATGTGGAGCAGTAAGAACTTCCAGAGCGTGCCAGGTGACATGTATAAAGTGGAAGGCCTTCAGCCGTCACTGTCCTATAACCTGTCAGTGAGATCCAGTGTTCAAACGGAAAGTGGTTCTGTACTCTACAGTCTACACCCGTCTTCACGCATTATTTACACAGGTAATATATTTTTATTAATGATGAGAAGACTAAAACTTTAATCCCTGGGGCTCATTTCACAGAGCGATCTTAGCTCACATTGCATGTAACTGTCTTGGCAACACTATGCCTTCAACACTCGTCATCATGGTTATTACATTTTACGTAAGCTTAGATGGCTTTGTGAAATGGGCTCCTGGTCCTTTGGGTTACAGGTGTCTCTACTTCTTAACTTCAAAAGCATCTGACATAATATTACCCGAATTATCGTCTTAAGTGAAGTCTGCTCATCTTTGACTATGTCAATCAATTTAAATAAGTAAGAATGTGGAATTGACTGCTGTTTCTGAGATATATACATGAGTTAAACTAACATCCAGTGGGCTAGTCACACATGAGGCTACCATGAACTTTGCTTTTGCCATATACCTGATGATGGATAAAGTTACTTTCCGAAAGCTTGTTTTAGTAAAGTACGACATGTACAAAGTGATCTTTGTCGCATTGTTTTTGCTTTAGTATACTCATGTTTTCGTTTGCATAGTTTAATTTAATCATCTTTGTTTTGATGGGGATTGTTTTAGCGCCGGTGAAACCTGCAGAGCTCCAATTTCTTCAACAGACTGAGGACTGTCTAGATGTTACATGGGCTGTAAGCAAGGCGACTGGTTATGAACTACACTATGGTAGTAAAACCAAACAGCTAACCCTTGACCAATGTGACACTGTGTGTAAAGTTGTTTTGGATAAACTTGAAGCAGGACGTATATATCCCTTCCAGTTATTCGCTCTGAATGGACCAGCTCGGTCTGTAGAAATGGCAGTTAATCATCCCATCCGTAAGTTTTAGCTCCATCGATGATGGATTTTGTCTATTCACAGATGTTTTAAATAAAAAATAACTATAACTAATGTTACCCTGAGAAGGCTTAATTTTGGTTGACCCTTGTCTCTTTAACAACATGTATTTTTTGTCTCATGCCACTTAAGTCCCTCTCCCCTCACCCTTTCTTCTCCCATAAACCAACACATTTGTTACTTGGCTAGTGACCAATTGGAACTTACATTACCAGTTAATATGTGAATATGCGTAACACCAGTCAAATCTGTAACAATTTTATTTATGTTCAATCATAAAGTGTGGTTTTTGTTTTAATGTTGAAATCCAGTGTGCCTCGCCTGTAAATGTTATTTTGTTGTTATTTAGGCCCAAGGAACCCCACTAAAGGATTAACCCTGAATGCAACTGTAGATTCTATCCAGCTGCTGTGGACAATTGGAAATACACTCGTTGATTCTTTCCAAATAGAAATATACGAAGACATAAAAACAGGGTCATTAAAGGACAATATATCCCTACCTACTCAAGCATTAGAGAAAGTCCATGTTTATACAGTAACTGGTTTAGATGCAGGAAAAACTTACGACTTTATTGTGTGGTCAGCTGTGACATATGATGGAAGATTAACATTTGGAACACAAGATACAGCCCTCAAAATTAGAAATAATACCAGTAAGTGATTGCACGTGTTTAAATCTTTCAAATGATTCAAAGCCAAGGAGAGCCGTTGGAAGGGAGCTTCCTGTTGTCCTGCTGCTCTCGGAGCTAAAGGGCAACCTGAAGACAATCTGTTTTTGGTGTCCTTGCATTTCGTCTTGTATTTGTCCTGTTTTGTCTTTGTTTGTTGCCAGTGGCATTCAGGGGGGTTTCTTTCACTCATTGGGCTGCCACGCCATCCTATGAGTGAATTAACCTAAAGTATGGCATTAAACCCCAAACAAACAAACATTCTTCTTTTTGCATACTGGGCACGGTGATATATAGTTGACATACTTTTACATTGAGATGATAGTTTGAGTGTGAGTGCTATTACAAAGTTAATGTATGGGATTCTATGCTAATGAGTAAGGTTTAGGGTTATGAATAGATTAGGATGGCCATGCTGTCAAATTCACATTTTCTTGTAATAGTTGAAACAAATGATTCTTGTTGTGTATAACCTGTAAGGTTTCAGTAAGGACAATATTTGGGATAATCAGCTACAGTTGAGCTGATACCAGTGATTTGTTTCTGCAAATCAACGTTAAGGGGGAAGAAAACAAAATATAAAATAAACTTTTTGTCAAATTATACATACTACCAAGCTGTAAACAAAAATGATTTTACATTTATTTTCGCCATTCACTGTTTTCCACGGAAAGACAATTTAATGCTGGTATTGTAACTGCAATGTTTCGTGGACTTTATATGCCATGTTTTATTTTATTGAATATATTTCTAGCCGATAAAAATAATCCAAATTACATACAATTTTAACAGAACAAAGCAGAAGATGTAGAGATATACATAATGAAGATATAAGGCAGTTGAATGCAGATTTTTTTCACCGACAGATAGTACTATAAAAAGTCCACCATTCATTTTACTTACAGCACCAACATTTAGGTGGCTTTCATTGAAAAACCAGCAAACATACAAATATCTACTTACATTTTTGTTAACAGTTAAGTAACATGCATATTTTGACAATGAATTTGTTTTGTTTTTTTCTTTTCTTCCCCTTTAAATGGACTTTCTAATCTTATTTGTATATCAATAATTTAATTTGTTTGTTTACATTAACAGGGCCACTGGCTCCATCTGAGGTTTATATAGAACAGGTGACCTCTTCTTCTATTACATTTTTGTTCTCAAACATCAGTGCTGCCTCATTCTATATCAATAATGTGGTACCTAGGGGCAAGGATACTGAGACGAAAGTAACAGCCTATTCAGACAAACAACAGAGAGGCTATGTAAGTGATTTAACCCCAGGAGTGAAGTATACTTTATCAATTGTGGCACGGTTAGAAGTGTGGAAGAGTGAAGAGTATACCTTCACTGTATCAACTAATGAAACAGGTCAGTACATATGTTTATATTCAATTACAGTCAATTCCAACCAAATCTAAAATACGGAGATTGCTTCACAGATAGTCAATATAAACTTTAGGACTTCTTTCAAATATTTCTCTAGAAAACCAAAACATCCTGAAATATGTGTTTATGATTGAGTAATGGTCTTTTAGTTCCCTGCCACATAAGCTAATGAAATGGAAATGTTACTGTCCGTCCTTCTTTCATCGTTCTGCCATCTGTTTTTCTGCCTTCGTTCCATACTTCTTTCATCGTTCTGCCATCTGTTTTTCTGCCTTCGTTCCATACTTCTTTCATCGTTCTGCCGTCTGTTTTTCTGCCTTCGTTCCATCCTTCTTTTGTTGTTCTGCTGTCTATCTTTCTGCCTTTATTCCGTTCATCAGAAGAATGTTGTGAACACAATACCTTGCAAATTAACTTCAAACTTGGGTTAGTATGTAGCTGCTCCCTGTCAAGACCAAGGATGGGATTGCATTTCACCGAATGCCGCAAAACAATATGGGACCTGCTGGCTACTCAGCTTGTATCATATGTGTGATTACCTGTCAGAGAGCAATTTCAAAGCAAACTGCTTCAGATTGCTTGATAAAGAAAATTATTGTGCTCAAAGTGTAAATTTATCGGTAGGAATACAATCAATTTAAAATTTGTGTATGAGCCTACATAAGTTTGTATCTTCATCTTAAATTATCAGTTGTTTGATTTGTTCTTTTGTCCTATTCACTTTACAATGACTGTTCTATCTACATGTATATAATTTTTCTCTCTTCATTTATTCAAAATATATATAAACTCCATTGTTTCTGCATTAATTTAAATGTTCTGATTTAAAGAGACCTTGTATTTTGATGAATAGTTTAATATTGTACTATCAAATACTAGAACTCCTTTTGAGTGTGATTTATCTCCCTTGAGTGCGATTTATCTCCCTTGATTGGTATTTATCTCCCCTTGATTCCATTTATATCTTATTGAGTGTATGCAGTCTGCTTTATTGGAACCAACAATTAAGTATACAACAATGATATGAAATAACTCCACAATTAAGGTAAAAAAAAATTCCCCTTAAATTTTTTGTAATATTTTAATAAAAACTTGTTTTTTTTCTGCAAATAATTTGTATATCATATCATGGTTGCAATGAAATTGTTTGTTATTTTTCTTGTCTGTTCTTTCCAGAACCAGGCGAACCGAATAACTTGACCTTGTCTTACATTAATTCAACATCCCTTGAATTCAAGTGGTCAAGCCCTAGTGCCCCAAATGGAAAGCTTCTGGGCTACACTGTGTCTATTTGGCAGGGAGATGTTTCCTCGCAGACATGGTCTTTACTCAGCAGTGAAATCACACAACAAACACAGTTCAGCAAAAATATGCTGGTGCCAGGTAATCAATGGAAGTGTTTTCAAATATGAGAAAATCAAAATTAAGATTGTTGCCAGGCTATTGATATGTTTACATTGACGTGAAGAAGAAGATAGTAATGAGTTGTCATTCATTAGATTGCATTGCTATTTCAAATACCTTGTACTACTTTTCTCCAAGTCATGCCTTGTCTATTTACTCTGTCTTAGAGCATGGCAGGAGTTTAATATGTTCCCCAAAGTTAGACTTTAACATAAAATGATTGACACAACTAAATAAAGTATTTAAATACATTCATAACTGAAAACATCATTTATATAAAGAAAATGCAATGAATACATAACCTTTATAAATCCAGTTAAATCATTTCAATTCAACATAGATGTGTACACTGGATCAGACAACTTGTAACTCTCATTTTCCTTAGGTTTGTTTGTTTGATTGGGGTTTAACGTCGTACTCAAGGCATTTTCCTTAGGAGACTTAGTCATAGATCTCCTCCTGATTTTCCACTGTATTTTAATCATGCAAAGTAGTGGAAAATCTTTTGCACATAAGTGAAATAGCCTTCAGTACCTCATTTAACCCTCACCAAACAAGCAAACAAACTCACGATTCTGTTTGTTCACAGGTGATTGCTACTCTGTGTCTGTATCAGCACAGACTGGGGCAGGAGTTGGACAGTCCACCCCAAACATAACCCAGTCCACTCTACAGATAGGTGAGTTCCTCAGAATTTAGATGTACAGGAAATGTGCGTGCCTAGCCACAATGTACTATTTCCACAACAAGTACAGCTCAATATCAACTGTACTAAAAAATTGGATTTTCTTAATTTGAGAAAAACATAAGATTTCATAAAGAATTAAATAATTGATTTCATCAATGCTTGCAAGTTCTTGATTAATTTGTATATAATTGAAAAAATTGTTAATAACCAACATCAAATGAAAGACAACCGAAAAAACTGCTCCGAAATGAAAACATTTGATAACCTCTATGGCGGTTTTCAGCTCCTTCCTTGCCACAGATCAATGCTCCTTTAAACAATGGTTCTCACCAAGTGGAGATAGCCTGGTCCCGCCCCTCTCAACCAAATGGAATAATCCGTAACTACACACTGACAGTGATGGATAATCAAGAGAAGCAACTAACAAGAATTTGTTTTTTCTGCTGCAATTGTCCTGACAAGGTGTGCTCCATGAAAGAAAAACAGGTATGGATCAAAACGCTATGGATTATTTAAGAAAAATGTGTATGTTCACACCAAAAATATATAAATAATTACACAGCAGCCTTTGTTGCTATTTTGAATTTGTTGTCTTTCTTCAAAATGGCAAACAGGGAAATAGCAAATATGCATTATATATAAAAACATTTGAATGAAAAAAATGTATATTTTTTGTGTTTAACTTTTTAGAAGTTCTCGGACGACGACTGCATGAAGAAGGTTATAAAGCAGGATCCACAATGTGATAAGGTGGAGAAGTTCAAGGTCACAGAGTTGACCTTGAAAACGACAGTTGCAAACTTGCACGCTTACTCACACTATGTAGTCAAGGTGGAGGTTTGTAACGACGGAGGCTGTGCTGCCAATAAGGTGGAGGTCAACACTAAACAGGATGGTGGGTAGATTTTGCTTTGTTTGAAGAATATTATTTCTTTGAGGCTGGCCACTCCACTTGACATTGTATGGTGGTAACCAGCACAGTTTTGTAGCTTCCCATTCAACACTAGCAGTTGATGAGCTGAGCATGTCCTTAGTTACCGAAACTTACCTGATTCTGAGTAACTGCTAGTGGGACAGAATGGCATGCTTCACAATGCTTCAAAGCAATCCGAGTTGTCTAACCTTGAAATTATACTCTGCAAATGCACAAGTTGTGTTCAGCCAGAAACTTTCTCCATGGGAGTTCGAATCCCATGGAGGACAGCAAAATTTTCTTTCTCTACAATAAAAATATATATTTAAAGGAGGGAAAAATAGAAAGAACACACCCTGATGTACATAGTTAATATCACACTAAGATGACTATACGTATATACTGTAGTAGTGGCGGCAGAGGTGTATAGCTGTGGTCAAACTAGGCGGCACCCATCGATCTGATTAAACAAGTATTCAAACCCTGTTACTCCTATCTGTCTACATTTCTGTTTAATAAATAATGGGAATCCAGTTGTTTGGCTGTCAAAGCAATGCTAGCAAGATTTTTTCCCCCTCTTTTAAGCTTAAATCAAATTTCAACATTATTCCCCACTACCATTATGAAATTTATGAATTATTAAAGACATTGTTATTCACTTGTTTGTTTACTTAGCACCATCGGCACCAATTGGAGTGTCGGCTGTAGCCCTCTCATCAACCAGTGTGTATGTGAACTGGACTGTGCCTACTGAGCCAAATGGTCTCATACAGTCATATTCCGTGTTTTATAAGGCCGATAACAACCAGAAGGAAGAGAGTTCTACAACGAATTCTAACTCGACTGTTTTTCTTGTTACTCAACTGAATAAGTGGACAAAATACCAGTTTTATGTGCGAGGATTTACAACAAAACTAGGAAACAAAAGTAATGTTATATCATGTAGGACCCAAGAAGACGGTAAGGACTCACTGTTAGTAGGTTGACTTCAGTATTGTCATGTTGTATTTACGCTATTGATCAAATGCTTAAATAATTGTGATCAACTACTGGTTCAATCAGTGTCTGTTCAATGGTATTTTGACTGGGTGAGGTATTGGACTTGATGTGATATTGTTGGTGACAAAGGGCTAGGTGGGATAATGGGCATGATGGAGTATGAGACATGGGGAGGCAAATGGACGGATATTGGACTTAGTGGGATAGTAGACTGGGTGGGGTATTGTTGGTGGCATAGGGATGGTGGGAAATTGGGCTGGTGGGTGTGTTAGTTAGGAATCAGTTTTGGTCAGCAAACATGTGATAGACTAAAGGGGCAATTTATGTAAATATTTTCTATAACACATGGTGTGACTGTATTGTAGATTGTTCATGTTAAAATGTGTTTCTTATTACACATCTGACATTTACATTGAACTTCGTTACTACATTTATATTGATAACTTCAACAGAAATTGGAGGAATCAATTACATGTAATATATCTATGATACACAGATATTTAAATGATTTTATTTCCAGTTCCGTCTTCTTCCCCGAAGATGTTTTATGTTTTGGCGATCAACTCGACGTCAGTAAAGCTACAATGGACACCTCCGGACAAGGCTAATGGTATCATCATGTCTTACGATATAAATTACTCAGCGGTGAAACCTGAAGAAGAGAAGTCAATGGTCGTTGCTGGTAAGACTTCTGAGCTGATCATTGGGGGACTGCATTACTGGGTCCGGTACAGCTTTTCACTGATTGCCAGGAACTCTAAAGGATCAAGCCCTAGTGCAGCGTTTTCTGTAAGGACCAAGGAATATGGTATGTGTGAATTTCTTAAATTTAGACCCATGGAATGCTAAAGAAAGCTTTAATAACCTGTTAATTTTCTTTTCCTTGCTTTCGATGTGTATTGAGTCGTAGAGTATGGTGATGCAGTGTGTGAACCATGACTCCCATATGGTTTAGAGTTTCACAGAAACTGGCGGTGTCCGTCCATCCGTCACAAATGTTTGTGAATACACTAGCTTAAAAACAAAGTCACTGATTAACTTCAAACTTGGTTTGTGCCTTCCTCTTGTTAAGATGACAGATAGGATTGTATTTTACCTAATTCCGCAAACCAATATGGCCAAACTTAAGTTCAGATATTAACTTCAAACTTCCCTTTTTCTGTGTGGCTGTATTTAACCAAGTTTCACAAAAAAAATATGGCGGACGTTGCTTTATTGCACCAATATAGTGATGAACACCATAACTTTTACTCTTTGACAGAAAAGAACTGTTCTTGAACTTAGGTACTCAGCTTGTTTTCAAAGTTATGGGTATTTACACATAGAAAAAAAAATAAAAGATACATGATTAGTTTATGATATGGAATGGTAAGTTCTTTTGTATTGCACTCAATAGTATGCCTTGTTATTTAAACTACAACCTTTTTTTTTATCAGAACAGGAAAGTGAATTGTAAGTATGGATTGAAGTGTAAAGTGAGTTTTTTGATCTAGGAGGTCAAAACAATGTTTAGTTAAAAAAACCATATGCCAAATAATGTCATAATGTTCCCACCTTAGTAATAAGGCACCTGTTTTGTAATTTCAGTTCCAACATCCCCTGTAACAGGTATTAGAGCCGGAAGTAAAACTGGTACCAGCATTTTCCTGGAATGGAAAGCTCCAACATCTCCAAATGGAATCATTACTAATTACAAAATCAGCTATGCGTTTAAAGCTCACAGTGTAGACAGCTCTCAGATTGTGTCACTGTACATAAACACGTCGTCAAATAACTTACATTATAATCTCACTGGGCTGGAGTGTTATTGGATGTACACAATTACAATAGATGTATTTACAGCAGTTGGACAAGGCACACAAACCAGTCGACATGCTCAGATAAGGACAGAAGAAGGAAGTGAGTTTTACAGTTCTAGTGTTCTCTTGTATTTCATGGTTTGTTAGTGGATTTTCTTCATTTCTGCCATTTAACAATGATTTTATCTTTCCTTGCTTTAATACGAACCTTTTGATTGTAGAAAATAACCTGTATTGTTAAACTAGTTGTTGTTAGTCAAAGTAACATATTCCACCCTGCAGGGATTCATACATACTCGGTTCGTAAATTCCGTTAAAAACTTAATATTTTCATTTTTAAAAAAGTTGAATGTATAAGCATAAAATAAATCCACTCGATATATATGGTGTAAACCAAATTCTCTGTATTGAAATCAAATTTCTGTTTAGAAACAAAATGCTTCAGTAAATAATCAATATGGAAACTAAACATTAATTTTCACAAACCGTCAATAAGTAACATGTTTGTGCATTTTAGCAAAAATAGAATTCATTAGACTCATTTTCATTGGAGTCACACCACCGTTTTACCTCCATGCAAAGGGAATAGAGCATTTGAATAAAACCAATGCCATTCTATCTCCATTGTTCATTTTTTTTTTTTTAGTATTTCCCATCTCCAAAATGGCGGAATAATATATTCATTTTGAGACAGAATTTCACAACTTATTACGGTACTTTAGACCGTTATATGCATGTGATATCAATATACAGACCTTTTCTTTGCCGGGATGTGATTGGCTGATTGTGGTTCCACACCCAAGCACTGACTGTTTGACAATTCACAGTGTATCAAAACCAATGGGATTTATTTGGATAATTTAGTCCAATCCACACCACATGACTTGATTTGTTTTAACAATGGCTTCATATGATGCTTGACCTGATTAACTCTTTGTGTACATGAAAGCACATCAACAACTTGAAATTACAACACACTCGTCTGTTTGCTCATCTTTAAATATTATCACACTTGAAAACGATCTCTGGAATGGGATTGAAACGTTGTGACCAACAAACCAAGAAGCTGTTATCCATATGAATCTCTTATTACTTTTATGTTGTCCAATTTCTAAATGCCACATAAAAAGAACAAATTATCAGTGGAAACAAAAATATATAATATATAAACTCTATGTGAACTAATGAAATATGACAACTTGACAAAAAAATTATTTCTTACTTTTTTTATACTTGACAATTTCAGTACCAAACAAGCCTGAAGAGTTTAAAGCTGATGCAGTCAACAGCACCAGCATTGGGTTGTCATGGAAACCACCCATTTTTCCAAATGGCGTTGTCATTGGTTACTTGATACAATATGGTCAATCATCTGTTGAGGTAGCCGTCACTGATAACACAGAAAAAAAGTCAACTCAGATTGATGGATTAAAAATTTGGACACAGTATGAGTTTAATATATCAGCTAGGACATCAATTGGATATGGCCCAGTTGTGAAAGTTTCTTCAAAGACAAAAGAAGCCGGTAATAACAACCACATAAAAGATGGGGTTTTTTTTAATATATATATCTTTAAAAAGCCTACGATACCAATGAATTTTGTATATTTTTCTCAGGGATTGTACAGTCGTTGAATATTCTGGAAATTCATGGAAAAATGATATTGAGTTTTGAAATTCATGGAAAACGATTAAAGCTCCTGGAAAACTCTTGGAAATTTAGCATTAGTTTTCACATTTATATTGGAAGACAAAAAAGTAAAAAAATAAATACTGTTATGTTGATAGATCGAAAAAAGGCAACTTTGATTGTGATCGATTTGGTCTTTCCTTCAACATATTTGGTCAATGTAAAATATATGAGAAATTATTGCTATATCATGTAACCAGGCCAATTTCTGTTATCAGGTTGCCGAACTTTTAAATTTTTTTTTTTAACCAGTAAATTTTTTTACAATCCATTGCAGCTCCATTCCGGCCTGATCTCTCTGCATCTAGTCCAGTGGTCACAGCTGCTAGAGATATCACTGTTGATGACCCTCACACAGAATTAGCCATTACATTACCAATGAGCTTCTTCACTAATGACAGTTATGGTGAACCTCTAGCCTGGGGCATCATTGTAATGGAATCAACAATCAACAATAATTATGGTAAAGCTTGTATTATTGAATGTATGGCTTTATGAATGTCTTTCCTTGTACTTTTTTTTAATCAAAATGCCTGAGCATGCCGTTGTGAGCGCACTTCCTGTTGCTCTCCGAGTTCAAGGGCAACAAGATGCCAATCTGTTTTGCAAGGTCTTTGTATATTGTCTTGTGATTGTCCTGTCTCGTCTTTGTTCATTACAGGTGGCAGCCAGGGAGTGAAATAACCTTCAATACAGCGTTAAACCCAAAACAATCAAATTACCTGAAGCAAACGACTAATTACCATATTAAACATGTGGTTCAAACAGGATATAGTCTGAACCGCTTCTTCTGTCAGGATATGGTATCCCTTATCGTCTACCTTGTAAAATCCCAAAAACTTGTGTTAAAGTTTCTCACATTTTCCTTGGATGTTCTGCAAATTGTTTTTGTATCTTATAAGATTATGTTAGAACATTTTATCAAGAAAGCAGACCTGCCTACCTGCTGTATTCTGGAGTATTTTGTTCACATAATTTATCTTAAATACAGTAATAGGCCATCAAAATTCACATAGAAATTAACATTCTGTGCTATGCTGTACCACAAAAATGCACAAACCAAAATACAAAGAGAACAAATTTTTTACACATAAATTTCTTCTAGGGTAGGCAGGCCTGGGAAAGAAATGGTGACAATAGGGAGTGATTGATTGGTGCTGAACACCATAAGCAAAAGGATAATACCTATTCAATTTGGCATGTCTCATAATGAATCTAATTAAAATCAGATCAAAATAGCTCCCCTCTTTTGTTTATCGCTTATATTATGATATGATGCCAAGGCCGGCCAAAGTGTGTTCAACTAGGTCAGGCTTGCTGGAGTTCATCAAAGGTCACTGTCCCAGCTGACCAGTAAAAACCCAGCTTTCATGAGCCTGTGGTAAACACTGAATATGTTGAGACAAACTAGACCTGTGTGAGTATTGTATTTTGTTGCCCACTGACACAGTCATGTATCGTCAAAATAGAATACGCTGGATACTGGGATCTAAGACACTTCATGTTGAAAATAGTAAGAACAGGTTATCTGTAAACTCTGGTTTGTCAGAGGAAATCTTCCGCATCCACAAACCAGGTTTGGGTAGCGGTTCTGTGGTTAGTCAATTTGGTAAACCAATTGACACCATTCAGTATGCCTTGGCATCACGTCATAATATACTTAACAAGAAACATCAGATTGGTCTCATAATCAAATTCCAGGTACGGTTCTGAGTTATGAGGCCGGTATGGTGAAGTGTACAGGTTGTGTGACGTGGAATGCCTATCATGAGAAAGGGATGATGAAACCATACAGAGCCACACCTAATGGATGGTCACCAGTCCTAACCAACCAATCAGAGAATAGCCGTGAGTATATGCTACAGAACTGAAACTGTTAACAACATTTTGTCCAATTACTGTGAGTACCTGTATGTAATACTCACAAACTACCCTTACAATATTTTACCTATTGCTGTCCAAGTTTTATCTGCCCTTTTCCTGACCTATGTGTAGATGTTTACTAGACCAAAGCCACAACTCTTGATGACAATACCTGCCAGCTGAGTTTGATTAAGTAACAGTCATTAACAGTTTGATCTCTTAACATTTTCCCTCTTGCTGAGGGTAGTATGTTCCAAGTATAGACAAACCGCTTTACTCAGCTTTAGAGGAACATTAATTTTCCAGCTGAGCAAAACACTTCATATCGTGTTGTTGTTTAAGTGTGGCAATTACTGTAGGATGCACTGCCATCTTATAAGTGAAATTCATTTGGGTGTGGCATTAAACACCGACCAATCAAAGTAACATTACTAGATGTTTGTTTCAATCATTTCAGAGCTCCGAACAAGACGTTCCATTAATTCTGTGTTTGTGCTGGGCAAGGATAAGAAATGTATGGATTTCTGTAATGGTTATCTTAAAGCTGGAACACCTTACAGGTAATAACATAATTATAATAAACTTTTGATAACACTTATTTCATTTTGATCATTTTTGTAGTGTCGTATCAAATCATTTAGATAATACCAGTTATCAGGGAAGTATCTAGAAAAGGATTACTTTCCCAAATTCATCAGACCATGTTTAGGGTTCTCTACCCGCTTTAGTCTTGATTTTAACACACATATTATGTAAACAGTTAAACATTGACATTCATTTGGGCATATGTTATTTTGGACACCCATACGTTTTTGGGAACCAAATTGACTCTAGAAACTCCTCTGGTTATTCATGGTTGTTATTGTATATACATTGTTAGTGGTATTCCAGGTGTTATTGAGTATGGTTCTGCTACTTAAATACTAGTACTCAATACAAATGGTCTTATGCTACAAGAAATCAAACTTTATAGGTTTAGTGGAACAAACGTAGCAATCAAATGCTGGAATGAATTTAAACCAAATACCTGTCACAGATCTATTTATGACGTTTATTTGCATAGTCGCCATAGTTTCTGATAAATAGTGTTATTAATAAATGCAGAAAGATACAAATTATTAGACAAATTCATTTCTGTTCATTAGGTATCATGCGTACATACATGTAATAAGATTAAGTGAGTAATCAAAATACATTCAGTTAAGCCTAATTAAGAATAAATCAGAATAGATTTAAAAAAGATTGTGTTTCTTTGATCAATTTGCCATGCTGCTATTGTGATTTGGCCATTAGCGGAGAAATATAGTCCCAGTAAAACCACTTAGCAAATATGCTTAAACACTTCCAAAGCTGTTAGCATACAACACTATTTATTCAAGAACCACTGTTTAGTTAAAAAAGAGTATTTCCAAACATCAATTTATCAACAAATATGGTTCAAATTCCATAGAAAGTAGGCCACTCAATGTGAACATTACAAGAACAAACATGGCTGACATTAGGGAAGCCATGAGAAACAAAGGTAAGTTAATGATGTTTTATAATGGCTTTTATAGGTATGTCATATTCATATGGAAGATATGATCAATCTGAGTATTTACAAGTGTTGACAATTGTTGGATTAAATCGCACATTTTTGTTTGGTATTTATTTAACCAGATATTTCACGGTAAGAGTATGGTGGGTCTTATTCTTTTGGTTAGCCTTTGTCTATGTAAACCCATCACAGACGTTGAAATTCGATATTCCTTTTATCTCGGTCACAAACATTGAGTATCTGATTTTTTTGCTTTTGTATGGTGCACAAAACTTCTATCTTTATTCCTCACATACCTCAAAATTTTATTCCTGTAGGGTACAAAAAAAAATTATCTTTATTTTTTCACATAACTCAAATTTTATTGAAAGAATCAGCTGTTGATGTGAATTGAACCTTGGAGAAAAAAATGTAAAAGTTCATGAAAGAATAATTATGGTATTTTTGTTTAAAAATAATATATACTTTGCTACTGTTCTTCAGCCTCTTTGATGTGTTCTCATAGACGAGATATAATTCTAACGCAATGAATCAGACCTATACATTTATACAGTGTACATTGTACCTGTACAGATGGGGCGAGAGTCTCGCACTATTTTGTTTATTTGTTGTTGGGTTTTTTTTTCTTGTGTGTTTTTCTTTTGGTGTTTCATTCTGTGTTGTATTCTCTTAGTGAACATGCTTTAAGGCTTACCAAATGATTTACAAAGCAGTTTTAGACGAAAAGGAAAACATTTATTCATACATGTGGTTACCAAATACATTTAACTGTTTGTAGTGTATAGCTTAGCAGTACTGTCTTTACTTAGCAAAATAGCAAAACACATTCTATGGTTGTGCTAGTGTGAATTACAGTTGGAATACACAACATCATGTTAACACCATCAAATTAAGCATGTAGTTTTTTAATATACCAAATAATAATGATAACATATTATTTGAAAATTGAATTACATTACAATAGTAATGGAAACATTTTTCATGTTATAATTTGTTAAGAAGTGGTTAAATTAATTTAAATGTTTTACTTCAGTCAAAAACTGTTTTGTAAATGAAGCCTTATCCCTGGTGCATAGACTCCTACTATCACTTGACTTTCTCTTCCCTTTTAGAGTGAAGGCTTTTGTGTGTAACAGAGGTGGTTGTACTGACACATTTTATTCTAACCCAGTTACTACAGGTTTGATTGGCTTTCAACTTAATTACAATTTGAATTATTATTCTTTCATGCTCTCTTTTTATTGGTTTCTCCTTCTATTGATCTTACTGACATCTTTAAGATACATTATATAAATTGATACACTAATCAGACAGACTTGGCTTACAGATTACAACTTTTTAAATTATAATACTATGTTCCGGTACTGATCATAGTACATCTAGAATTTTCATCAAACATATTGATGAATCACTAACAGACGGAAATATATATGATAGTTAAAAGAAACAACAGAAAGATAGACAGTAAGTAGCATGACCACTTTTTTTTTTTACATCTGGCAAAGGTTTCATACTAAACCTAGCTCTTCCCCTAACCCAGAGCCTAACATTGAACCTAAACTAACAATAACCTAAAACATGACACTACAAGCGACGGGATATATTAAATGACGAAGGTTACCTAGCTTATATATTTTTTGAATAAATGAACAGAGAAAAATTGGCTACCTATCCGTCATATATAACCAACTCTAATTGCACTGAAGGTGGAGATTTGGCTTGCCACCAGAGAAACTAAACAATACCTTTTCAGTTAGATATAGAGATATATTTGATTTATAGCTCCTTACCTTTCTCCTTCGTTTATCACCAGTGTAATCCAAGCTGTGCAATTCAGCCTACAGAGGCGAATGTAACCAATCCGTATCTAGACCTGTCGACCATCAGGTATATGAGTGAGTCACAAGATGTGGCTCCGGCAATCGCGGGGGTGGTTTTTACGAGATTTCTTCCTGGTTTTCCACCGTAATAAGACAAGGAGCAGTGTGAAGTGGACTATCCGTCGTCATATAAGTGAAATACCCTTGAGTACGATGTTAAATCCCAATCAAACAAACAAACCGTATCTAGACCAGTTGATTGTACTCGCCCATTATTTTATTCTTTCCACTGTATACATATAAAGGATTTCATATATACAGACAAACAAACAGGTCCAATGTGGTTTGATATATGTATACTGTACCTATTGTAGTATGGACTAATGGATACCATGATAGAATAACAATGCATTACCTGTTTATTGAAACAAATCATCCACTGTGTCACAGTAAGTGTGAAATACATGTAATGATTGACAACTTTTTGAGAAAAGAGAAATTGTTTTTGTTACCAAAGAGTGGATTAAATGGTAATAAAAATATTTTTTTAATACATTTAGCTTATCCTTCCTAGTCTTTTAATGGTTATTAAATATATCACCGCATTAAAACAACATTTCCTTTCTTTTCAAGGACATTGAAAATAACAGTACAGAGAAAGTCCCTCTGTAAGAGATATGTATAGAGCACTTGGATGATTTTGTATTTGTATTGTTTCAGTATCCTTTGATGAACCTGTGAACTCGGCAGGTGTAGCAGGAGCTATTGTAGCGGTTGGTCTAGTTCTCGTTATAATCCTTGCACTGATTTATATGAAGAGGAATAGAAGAGGGTAAGACGGCTGAGTCTAATCAACAAGGTGTCGATCTTCACCACAAATAGTTTTACTGCTGATTGCCAGGTTAAATAAAATGAAAAGCTGTTTGTGCATTTTTACAGAATCCTTTCAGCTATTGATATTTCTCTCAAAAAGTAAAAACTTTAATCTGTAGGTTATGTGAATGTTTTAAAAAAAACAAGAACCCCCAAAATGCCAGAATATTAAAATAAGGGTCTTTTTGTATAATTTTTGTGGATTCCTACAACTTATATACTCAATGAATGTATTGTAATTCAATATGTATTTGAACTAATTGATGAACTTTAGATCAAAGATATGACGGGGAATACTGGCTGAAAGAGCTTGTGTGATCCCAAATACAGTCAAAGATATTGAAGTCAGCAGTGGGGTAAACTTTTTAAACAAATTTTTTTTCTTTTTTTTTTCTTCCAGACTGTTTCGTAAGACTGTGAATGATGTATCGGGTATTATAGTACTTGATGAATCCACTGATGAGTCCTCAGAAATAGAACTTCTTCAAAAATCAAGGTTACCTGCTAATAAAACTCTTATAACCCTTATTCTGTAAGCCCACATATCAGTTTTTGATTCTCATTAGTCCTTAAACATTGAACTTCTTCAAATGTCAAATCTGAACATTTCTTGTCATAATTCTTTAGGCTATTTTACATGGAAGTTATCTTTGTTTTACTTGCACAGTTCTTCTGATTTGTAATCCTTTTTACCAAGAAGTAGTGAGGTTTGAAATTTATTCTTTTCATTGGCCAGTGGAGTAATTAGGAGGTAATTTTGTTTGTGCCTGGATGAATGCAGTACCTACATCACCTATGATTTTAGTTTCATTCTTAGTTGAGGTAAATTAGGTTTTATCGTCTTTTTTTTTAAGTTAACAAAACTATTTTACTTGCAGACTGATAGCTCTTGTTGATTTGGGAAGAACTGTGGAGAAACTGAAACGTTCTTCTAACCTCGGCTTTGCTGAAGAGTACAAGGTAACAATACTTTCTTTGAAAACCTAAGGCTCGGAAATGAAACTGCATGCGTATATTATTAACCTGGATGTATACCAGAAACTTCGGTGAGGAGTATACCAAGCCTATATACCATACCTGAAAGTTACAAAATTGTGATATCAGGCCTGTGCTGTAATCTTTTTCGGCATCACCTTAAAATCTGTCCTCTAAAATTTTGTGAGATAACCTAATATTTGCATTTTCCCCTGGTTTGCTGATTTTTTAATACATAAATGAGCCTTTGTGAAAAATGAAGCAAAATTACTTTTAAATACAATTTCCATTGATAATTGGATGACAAAATTGGTCAAAATCAGTGACAAAATGCAAATTTAGATGAACACTGCAAACAATTTGTGAAACCTACAAATTGGTCATCCTAAATTAAGTTTGCATAACGATGGGGAGACCCCTTTCTGTCCGTTCTCCCCAACAGCACAGGCCTGGATATACTGTAATTTATGTGTCAAATTGTTTTCACATATAAATAGGGGAAAGCATATTTGATACAACATTTGATTGATGAGTGCATAATATGCACTCGAAAATTCCACCAGGGTACTTTTGTGTAGTAATTATATTCCCCTTGGTAATTTTCTTACTGAATGCAAGTTTCATCAAATGTTTTTACCAATTTTATCAAATTAATTAATATGTCAGATATTTGCTTGTTTCAGGCTATAAAAGATCAATCCCCGAAGCATCCTCACCATGCTTCAGAGCTGGAGGTCAACCGATCCAAAAACAGATACACTAATATACTACCATGTAAGTTCACATTATGGATGTACTTTTTAATATTTTTATTGTAGAGAAAGACAATTTTGCATGCCTTTACCGGGATTCCTACTCGGGGTTTCTGGCTAGTAGCGCAAGCAGTCTAACTGACTGAGCTACAAAGGTTTACAGCAGAACAACCCTGAATTTTCAGCAAAGTAAAGGCGGAGAATCTTTCTCTACAGGAAGAGCCTACTTTGGGTCACTCAATTAGTGTCTTGTCTTTTCGAGAATTGACCCACAAATTTGTTTCATTGTTTTGGGGTTATTCTAAAAATCTTGTTCTGGCCAATTTATATTTTTATTGTAGAGAAAGAAAATTTTGCTAGCTTTCACGGGGATTCTAAAAACACATTTCATGCCTTCATCAAAACTAAACCTGAAACGTTTTGCTGACAAGTCTTATATAAGAAAAATTTTGAGGTTGTAAAACAGCAGCATTATTTTAGAGGTTTGGGCAGGGAGCTGTTTACACTAAGGAGTCATACTGTTCGAAATCAATGGTAATGGTAAAGAGTATTTGACTTTTTCGTTTGTCTGATTGACTGATGTTAACTTTCAGCAGTAACTTTCAGCTACAGTAATCGATGTCTGCTACGAGAAGCAAAATGAACATTCAGCATTTAAAAACAACTTTACTTCAGAAAACATTTTATTTCTGGATATAATAATCCTGTTTTAATAGCCGATCTTTATTCTGATGTTTTTGTATTGCGTCTAGTGATTGTCCTGTATTGTCTTTGTCTATTGCCAGTGGTGTCGAGGGTGGTTTCCCCACCCTTGGGGCTGGCACGCCGCCTAGTGAGGGAAATATTAACCATAAACTTGTACGGCGTAAAACACAAATCAAACAAACAAACTAATTATGAAACAAAAACTGCTTGATATGGTTATTTTTTTTATTATCTTTATTTACCACTTTGAAATGAAATTTTGTGTTTGTTTTTGAATCAGTTGATCATTCTCGAGTGAAACTCTTGCCCCTGGATGACGAGGAAGGGTCAGATTACATCAATGCTAACTACATCCCTGTGAGTATAAGCTCTCAGTTTATTGGATATATTCATTTCATCGAAGTTTGTTATAACCACCACAGTCATATAAATTGATATCGAGTGGTAATTTTAAAAATCAATAGCCCACATTCCTCACATTAATCCAATCTGGACGGTGTACACCCTTAGCCCTCACGGCTTATTTTGTTGATTCATTGACAATTTTGTATTTCCTATCTGAAGACAAATTTATGCAAATATTTGTTATACCAATGTTGATTGGCCGCTGAATTGACATATTGTTCATGATGATAGCAATGGAGGGTTATCACACATTACAATATAATTAAATTGTGTAAATATATTTCTGGCTATAATACATGTACCTTAATGTTCACGTTTAAACCATTTATCTGAGACGGAGACGGAGACACTCAAAAAACTTAATTATAATAAATAATAATATTTTAATTTTTTTTGGATAAATGTTGAATTTCAGGGTTATAATTCCAAACGAGAATACATTGCTTCACAAGGACCTCTTCCTGGTACCAAGGATGACTTCTGGAGAATGATCTGGGAGCAAAATATCTCCATCATCGTCATGGTTACCAAATGTATGGAGGCTAGAGGAAGAGTAAGAAATGTTTTATTTGTATTTAATACCATTACTAAAGAAGAAGTTTAAATATGCTTTATAGTCTTGTCAATTTGGAATAGTATATGGTGAAATATGCTTGATTCTCAATTCATTACAGATAAACCATTCAACCATGAATTAACATTATCATACCACAAATGAAATCACAGTTATGCTGGATATTAAGAATTCATTTTTTGTTTATTCTGTATGTTAAAGAAAGACTTGCAGTATTTGGGTATCAGTATTACACAATGAGTGTAATTCCAAAAAATGATTACCTTATTTTGACTCAATATTTCAGCATATATTATGCCCTGGGATAACAATATACAGGGATATGTAACAGCAAGCTTTAACCTTGAATTGCCGATGAAATCAAATAGTCTCTCGCGGAGCGCGGGAACTGTCGAGATGCTATACCGGTTTGCAAGCGAAGAAGGCAGTGGCGTTGAACGAAAATTACTTTATTTCACTCTTTAATATTTCCATTTTACAGCTGCTCTCAGAAATAAAAATACTTAAGTACATATAAACGACTATCTTTAATTCCATAGAAAGTATTATTATAACTCAGATAAAGGGCATTTGTGTCAAAAAACGATCTAATGTTGGGGCTAGAAATACCTTGTATTCGCGGATAATAAAAATGGTGGCTGATTGAGGGAAGAGAAGGCGATCAGGACTCTTTTTGTGTCTCAAACCGCTAAGGCAGCTTTTCATTCACCCCCTTGTCAATCATGTAAATCCATCAGAGAGATGTTAATGCTCGTCAAGTTTAGTTCACAATTCAAATAAATTAATGTTTCGATTACTTTTTCAGCCTGCAAAAATTGCTAAAAATC
>JAQQZZ010122811.1:0-14423 GCA_030265115.1 Mopalia vespertina
CTATTATAGTAACCTTTCTTATCATTCTCTAAAATGTGCATGTACTCGGGAGTGGAACAAACTACCAACATCAATAAAAACAGTTGACTCAAAATCGCTATTTAAATCAACCGTTAAAGACTATTTAATACACAATTTATGATGGATCCACTTTTCTTTCTTTATTATGCAATAGCACGTTTTAACTATATATACAGATGTAAACAATCGCTTTTTCTTTTTCTTCAATAATGTATTGATTTATTAACACTCTACCATGATTTTACCTTTTCAAATTCAAGACTTATTTACGGGATAGAACAAACTCCGTGGAGTTTTATTCCCGCCATAATCGTATTATTTATTTAACATAAATAAATGTGATGTACTATTAATATTCATTGTATATAAGATCTGTTTCTTTCATTTATGGTGAATAAAATATCAATCAATCAGAAGAAATCTGGAGACGCATTTGGAAATTATCTTTTATTCGCTTGAAAGGTTGTTACAAAAAAACTGTGAGTTTTAACTGATGTTATTAATAGACGCCTGACGTTGTGTAAAAAAAAACGCGATGTTAAGTTTTTTTCTATATCAGGAAGACCTCTTTTCTCCACAAGTACAAACTATTTCTTCACCCCACAAAACATGATATTTTGCTCGATTTCTAAATCAAGCATGTCAGTATCCCCTAAACATTGACCTAATTATCTATCCATTATTACCTGGTCTTCTATCTCTGAAGCATGACCTCTCTATCCATAATAGCACCTTTGACAATCAGTAAACTCTGACCTCTATCATTTTCTGAAGGCTAGCTTCATTTTCTAAATAAAAAAAGTTTAAACTGTTTGACGACCACCAGGAAATTTCATTAAAAGTCAATAAGTTAATTAAGACAAAATATCGAGAGGCCAGTTCTTTTCTGGCCTTGGATGCATGACATTGTGAACACTTAAAGGTGCTAACAACACAGATTTGTGTTTAACCAATTTAATTGCATATAAGGGAATGGTTTGTGTTTAGGGTTAATAAAATACTGCAAATGATTGCAAATAATTGATCTGGCTGGTCTAACGTTAAATGTAAAAACTTTCGAACATTTTTAATGATGTTTTATAACTTTATTTAGCGTCCGTGTTGCTGTTGATTTTTTAGGAAATGTTCTACACTTGTCCTCTAAGTGACCGTTTTAGCGAAAAAAAAAGTTCAAGGAAATGGAGACAGACGGAAACGATTGACACCTCAATCTCATTCCACTTTTTATTTTGACAATTGCTCTGTCGTTGTCGACGGATGTGCCATGTGATCCATGTAGTACAGAGATAAGTCTCGTCGACACATTGCAAAGACCCGCTAGACGACTTTTCAATATAAAGTTTTGGTCATTATCCTTGACTTGCGTTCACGCTATTAATACCTGGAAGTTAGCTAAAACGAAGTTATGATAGAGAATAACAATTAGTGTAAGCAAATTTTGTAGATCGAAACAAAAAAGGAAAGAAATTTGAAAGGTCGGCATCTCACGACGTAAAGTGTATTTCGATTAAATATAGTCTTTGGTGTGTCATGAGCACGGAATTCGTACCACGTTCTGAGCAGAGTCGCATAGTTTTGAAAATCATAATATAGCAGTAAAAATAAAACTAATCTTTATAGAATTAATCAACTGAGTATATTCTCGTGCAGTTTACATCGTGTTATAATCAAATTAATATGTCATCGTTGTTAATTATTGTGCGAAAAGAGAAAAATATCATAAATCGAATTATCGGATTACATACACGGGTTACAAACGCACAGTGTTACCTGGTTTCATCGGTGACGGGCTTTACATGTTCAGTTACATCAAAGATAACCAGCGAGGATAATTTCAGCTGCATTCACAGCTTAAACAACACTATATAAAGATAATAAAGAGATGTGTTGACAGGACTATTGTCAATTAGTATTGATCAAAGAAACTGGACGCGGCGATATGTGAGCTGCTTCGAGATATTAAAACTATCAGCAATGTCCTGAAAATATAATAAACTGATTCATCAGGATTTCCATATATTCCCGCTTGTTTCTCTGACGACTGTGTTGATTGCATCATCACAAGAAGGGAAGCCTTTGCTGGTTCGCCTGTCTTCAAGACAAACACAATTCCAACAAAAACATTTCACTCACTCATTTGTGAAACAGAAACACATATCGCTTTGATCTATACATTTTGATAGTTGTTTTGGAAGAATAAAATTAGTGTCGTTGTTCACTGTATAAAGTGTTGATATAGTCTGTAATTGGACTTAAGGCCCGTCCACTGTGTAAGAAATAAATCAAACTAATAAAATAAAAAAAGTATCATTCAAATTCACCTTACTCAATGTTATTGCTTCATAGCACAATGAAGCATTTCTATCCATGTCCTTGGTCAGACTTCGGTTAATTCGTCTGGGCCTGGGTAACTGATTGTGAGTATCCATTTACAGACAGACAATTGTGGTGCAATATTTACACTTGCACTAATGGACGTCACGATATAAATAATATCAATTAGGGTATTTTCGTTATTTTGAAACACGCTTTCTTAGTTTAAACAGATCCTAGTTTCCCGTACAAAATCATTTTAGTGCTTCTAAAGTCGGCATAACTATGACCAATTATTTGTTCTACCCTGAGGTGGCCTCTATCATCCAGGTTAATTGTTGACTAGCGTCAACAATCACCCCACTACAAAGTGTTCCGCACCGGAATGCTCTGATTGACACGGGCAAGAAAAACATTAGAGTCATTTCCTCTGTTATGTGGTAAATGCTACTTTTTTTGCCAGTTTCTCATTGAGGATAATATTTTAACCGCGGGAGACTATCAAACTGACAGTTACCAGTCGACATTCGCGTGAGATTCGATGGATAGATAATAATTAACATAGTTTGATGTCCACTTCCTCACAATGTCCAAAAGATTATAAACACATTGAATTTATTACTTCGTGTTTTTGAAATCTCGGTTGAATTATAGTGCAGATATGTGAAAAAGCAGTTTGGAAATTACCAAAGTCTGTTAATTTTCTTCAATACGGCAGCCATAAGAACTCCTCTTACTGCTTTCCTATCGCCCTATGTGGCACACGTACAGGCACTTTAGGGTCTTTATCCTGTTACTAATTGTTCTGCATTAAGCCATTTGTGGATTCATTTCTACCCAGTAATGAACCAAACCCATTCCAGTCATCAAATTTATTAGCGTTTTGGGCTTCCCGGTCCAAAGGTGGTTTGAAAGAGCAGATTGTCTTTGCTCTCTGTATTAAACGGTTTAATCCAGGCCGCCTTATGATGGAATAGGTTCTTTTGAAGCTTTTGTTTCCTATGAGAGCGGTGAGCGTGGCACAATATGCTTCCCAATAAATACGATTTCACATTATGTAGATTTGGAGGCAGAGAAGCAATTGAAAGAAACAAACAATCGTAAAGTCGGCCTATAGTACTGTACGCTAAGGTGCAATAAATTAGTTGGCTTGGTACATATCATTTAATGTATGCGACGTTTGGTCCTGAACGAAAAAATGGAGAGTCCTTGCTTTATCACGAGGGATGAAATATGTCAACAAGTGTTAGAGAGTGATTGAAGAATTGACAGCTAAAATAAGGTGTATATAATCCAGCCTCGCTCTCCAAGTGTGTTTGGGTAATGTTTATACGACCTAAATAGCCAGTTATTTATGTGATACATTTTGTTCAAAATTAATCAGTAATTGGGCATGTGGTATTCAGCTTGCGATAATCTAGGTGACATGTCGCAACTGGTGATAACGGTTTGGAAAGGATCAAATATAGCAAACATTATTATACAATGCTATCTGGTTTCATCGTTGATTGGCTTATACAGTTTAGTTCCATACATAAATTCCGTTGAACCTTACTGCTTAAATTAGATCACATAAGAATAATGCAATGATGCGTTCTGTATTTGTTGTAGATGAACAAACAAACAAGTTGGGGAGATACTGCAACCCTTTCGACGTATTAAAACTTTCAGCAGTGTTCCGAAAATATAATGAAGTTATTCAGCGGGACTCCCGTATATTGCCGCTTGTTTATGAGAAGGCTGTGGTGATTACGCTAGCACAATAATTCAAAGCCTTTGTCGATCCCCCTTTCATCAAGACAAACATAAATTGAATCAAGTCGTCTGGAATGTGGATATTAGACACAGACATTGCCGCACAAAGCTGATAGAGTCACTGTGTCAATAATTCAATGGAATAGTTAAGATATAGGGTGAGGGTCAGTTTTAGAGTGTAATTCATGTTTAAATCAGTCAAACTCTAACGAACACGGAGCCATCTTACTAAGTAAGAACTTCAGGTTTTGTATGCTTCCTTTCACAAAGTTATTGTTCAACATCAGAATCTAGATTTGCTATCCACGACCTGAAAAGACTTGGAAGATCTTTGTGCAAAGCCACACTGGAATAAACGTGTCATCCGTGTAATTCATTCAGTGATTTAGCTTCGTGATATTTAGATATTCAGTAATTTAAGGGGGCAAGTTAGAATTTAATTTAACTTCCTTGAAAACTGTTGATTGATTACACTCATCAATTTGCTGAGCTGAACACCTTGCCATCAAATATTTATACCTACACAAATGGAATTGGCAGTGGAAAAGATACTGAATATGATTCATGTACCAGCATATAACGAAACTACAAAAGAAACACGAAAAATAGAACAATTCGAATAAGTGTCTAATGCAAAATATGTTGTCTTGCACTTAAGGTCGTATTTGAACTCATTTGTCGATTTTGAGGAAATATTACTTTTCAAGCTCGTTATGACCGGATATAGTTCGAACAATAATGTTTGTATATCTTAATGGAACGTTGGCAAACTCGAGATTAAACATAAACATTTAAAGAAAATACGATAACATATAAACTTTGAAATTTATTTCAAATTGATTCATCTAATTCATTTAGAAAAAAGAGCCATTGAACTGAAAAAGGGATCTCGAGAGTTAAATTCTCTTCTCTAACTTGTTGGTATTCTGTTTTGTGATTTAGAAGTATATTCTCGAATTTACTGTGCATATCATCTCAAACATTTTACGGCAGTCGCCATTATGACATGAATTCACAGTTAACGTATGTATTGGAGGTTCTGATTATAATGTCCTGCTTAACTAAATTGTGTTTTCTAAACCATATAATTTTCTCTAGGTTTATTTAAGTGTGTGGTTAGTGTGCATCCGCCGGTTAACAGGCTTCCAGCGAACAGAATGTACAAGTTTGGTGCATATTCATACATATATCATGGATGCGTAGGGAAAATCCTAGAGTAACGATAATCTCGCGAGATGTTCTGGATTGCCTGATCTAAGGTTTAGCTGCCTTCATTCTGGTTTTATCCGAGGACGACGCCACCGATAATTCGGCCATGCAATCAGTTTGTTTGGTACAATAGGGATAGAGGCGTCATGCTTAAGGGATAGAAGAACAGGTTATAATGGATAGATAACCACCTCATTGCTCAGGATGTACAGAAATGCTCGATCTAGGGATAGGAAAAACATCAGGTTTTGTGGGTTGAAGAAATAGTTTGCACGTGTGGAGAAAAATAGTTCTTTACGAAATAGAAAAAAAACCCTCAATATGATGGTATTATTTTTACCGAAGTCATGCGTCCAGTAACAACATGAGTTAAAACTAACAGTCTTTAATCAGATAACATATCATTTTCAAATGAATTTTTAGCTTCCTTCTTGAATATCTTCACTTTAATCCAAACGAGATTTGAAAGATAAGAAGTTACAACTTTGCATAAATTAACGATCTGTTGAACATTGTAAGGGAGTGAAGTTCGAAATATATCAAAAGTTATATATATCAATGTTCACAGGAATATCGAATGGTAACTGTCAGTGTGGTAAAGTACCGATGGGCATTGTTACACGTTTTACAGCAATTGTCTTCGTAGTTCTCAATGAGAAATTGGTCCTAAAAAGTTACACTTAAAGAAGGAATTGATTTAAATGCTCCTCGCCTATGTCAATCAGAGCATTCCGGTGTAAAAAAATTTGTACTAGGGTGATAGTTGACGTGAGTCTGTAATAGCTGTAAGTTGTAATAGATCGCCTAGTATTATAGAGGCCACACCAGGGGAGGACAAATAAAAGGCCATCTTTGCGTAGTCAAGCAGCACTTAAAGGACATTTTATATCGAACCGCTATTCGCATTTGTTGTTAGAAACCATATTTGATATAAATACTAGCGTGACCATCATTCATGCAAGTTTAAATATTAGTTTACAATTGTGTTTATCTGTAAATGTGTTGACACAATCAGTTGCCAGCTAGACACAACTGTAACCTGCAACCTTACTTCATATAATGTCTGCATAATAAATTAGTTAAGACAAGGAGAGGCTCTATTCCTTATACCTAACACTTTATTCCCGGTCACACAGACGAGTCAACCGAAGTCTGTTCAAGGTCATGGATAGGAAGTCTCCATTCTGCTCTGGAGCAATAACGCTGAGTTAAGTGAACTGGAATGACGCTCTTTATCACCAACACTGTGTTTATACTTCCAAATCAAATATCAAAATTAGAGGATCACAGCGATTTCACAGTGTGTTTCTGTAAAGATATGAGTTTTGGTTGTACTACCTTTGTTAGAATCGTGGTTGCCTTGATGAAAGGTGAGTCAAATAAGGCATCCACTCGTGTGATGATGTAATCTAACAGTCGTCGCAGAAATAAGCGGCAATATAAGGAAATCCTGATGAGTAACTTTATTATATTTTCATGACATTGCTGATAGTTTTTAATATGTGAAAGAAGCGTTGTTAGCAGCACGTCTAATGTCTTTGTTCACATACTAATAACACCGTATTTTTTATAAGTTTTGAACAACATTTAGAAGTGGGGTAACATAATTTTAGAATTTCTGGAGAAACTTCTGGATTAATCCTCTTATTATACATGTAGCATGTTAGATATGTTATATGTGGTTATGGTCCACACTGTGCACAAGGACATTCGACCTTGTTTATTTAACTACTTTATACTGGTATATAACTTTTAGTCAATTTACACCTGATGACGATACAGGCATATATATCAACACGTTGTGTTCTATCACAAAACCAGAAGTGGTTATCCAGAAATTCTATAATTACCGTATTTTTAGTCCAATGAAAACATCTCTTCGTTATCTTTATATGATGTTACTATAGCAGTGAATTGCAACTGAAATTGTCTTCATTGATTTGATTTGATGTAACTGAACATATATAGTCCGTTACAGATAAAACCAGACAGCAGCGTACGTTTATGTCTAGTGTACGTAATCCGATAATTCGATCTATCATAGTGTCCTCTCTCCGAGAAGTAACTAACAACGATGGCATATTAATTTGATAACTAGAAGGTGGTATTGCACAAGTATATAAACAATTGAGTATTGCAATAAAGACAATTCGATTTTTACTGCCAATTTATGATCTTTCAAACTTGTCAAAATATGCTCAGAACGTCGTTCGAAGTCTGTTCTAATCCCACACTGTAGATTAAAGCTATATATAGTCCAGTTATACTTTAAATCGTGTTATAACTTCCGTCACAATTTCCTTTTGTTTTCTCGAATGCGCAGCAGCGATAGAGGTTTTAGTAGTTTGTTGCCATTTCTCTGTCAAATGTCTTCTTTTTTTCTGCTGTAATGGTCACTTTGCGGACAATTGTAGAAGATCTCCCAAAATATCAACAGTAAAACGAACTCGATTTCATAATAGTTATAAACACAACCTTAAAAGTCTAGTATGTAAATGGAAATGGATTTCCAATCATTAGCAGTATTTTTAACCCTAAAAACAAACCATTCACGTATAAATATGCATCTAAATGGTTAAACACAAGTCTGTGTTTTTGACAGCTTGAAATGTCCATGGTGGTATGCATCCAACGGCACACAAGAACTGTCCAAGCATTATTGGGTCTTTATACACTTATTGACAACTGATTTACACAAACTTGCCTGATGGTCGACCAATCAGTTTTAAAACTAATCGATTAAACTAAAATACACATATATTGACCACTATTGTTTAGTGTCCACATATATTATTTCATACAGTATAGCTGACTTTCTGAATTCGAAGTATGCATAGTTATTATACAAACGATATCAAATTTTGCCAGTATTCTAGCCCTTTTGACAGGCAAACTAACTCATATTTACATGTACATAGGACTGTTCGATCAAGGCATGCTGTCGGAAACACGAAGCGGTTCAAATCGACCACTCATGCGGACAGTGCTAATAAATCGACTCTTCAATCAAGGCAGGCTGTCGGAAACACGAAGCGGTTCAAATTGACCGCTCATGCTGACAGTGCTAACAAATCTGAGTCGGAGGTCCCACAGGTACAACTATATTAACACGATGGGTGTCTCACATCGATTTGCTGGCAATGGTATCTCCGGATATCTCACCCAGAACCAACAATCCTAAAACACAATTACCGGACATCAATCCTAACAGACAATGTTAGCGTCGTACTAAGGGGAAATTCATAATAATTTGACACACCCTTATCTCTTTATATGGGGATTAGATAACTGACAAGTTAAACCCACTTAACTTAAAAAAATAGTCTATACAATCTAATAACCGAGAGATCAGGTAATGTTGTTAGCTAGCCGAGTTTGAGGCTTGTTTAATATCCTAAATTGAATTGTACACACTGTAAAACGATTTAAATATAGTTCATTGGCACACATGACAATGTGACAAAATACAATCAACTAAATCAAGACAAACTGCATAATTCCCAAAATGACAATAGATTTACAAGAAACAGAAATATTGAATAAGCAGATGTCAATGTGTGTTTTGTTTCGAAGTGTTAGATTAACTCTGCTAAATGCAGAAAACACACAGGTTTCTTGGCGGAGTGATTTGAACAAAGACCTTTGTAATACAAAAACAATTATGACATGTGTTAAATACGAACCAGAACAGATTCCAAAGCTCAACCCACCATTCTCGATTTGTATCAGAATGTAGCACTTTCATTTCGAGAAGTAGCGTGACGACCCTATTGCTTTGATCAGAATTTCTAATGCCCCAAGTAAACCGACTGAGACTGTTTCGAAAAGAGTTAGGGGTATTAATTTAGCAAGGAGGTTGGTCGATAAAACGTGCTGTGTAATTGGGAATATATTAACCCAGTTAACTGAAGCTTCTTAAGCGACACTGGGAAGACGTTATGCATTGAGATCTACAAATGTACTATTCGTAATTGGTCTGATTTAGAGAAAAACATCTAGACCAGGACGAGGCCAATAAAAATAGGAATATTGGGCTATTGCGAGAGAAGGTTCTGTTATTTTATTGATAGGCTAAACTGTGCTGGACTGGAAATTTGAAGAAACAAAAACACGAATTTTGGCTGAGTTTCATCTCCCGGACTGGAATGGATATTTTTGTTCAGAAATGACAGTATTAGAGCTGGGATATAGTATGGATATCCATACTATATCCCAGATTAGAGTTTATAAATGTAAGATATGATGTGAATCTCTTCTGGGCGATAGTGAACGATCTTCAATGACTTTAACTTTAGAAAAACAACTGGCTATATGGCAGAATTGTGGATGGTGCTATCTTCTATATCTGATAGAACCGGAATGAGCGTAGTTAAACCTTAGATCAGGCAATCCAAATAACCTCGCGAGATTATCGTTACACTGGGGTTTTCTTTACTCTCGGCTGTGATAAATGTATTAATACGCAAAACAATTTTACATTTTGCTCCCTTAAAGCCTGTTTACTGGCGTATGCACCCTTACCTAGCGAAACGTATGCGGCCTATGAATACGCAAATTTAGTTTAGCAGTGCATTATGCTATGAACCCCTTCACAGGTGGAAATTGTGAATTCATGTCATTGTGGCGACGATTGTTTAGCGTTCGAGATGACGTACGCAGTACATTCTGGGACTTCCGAGTGTATATCTCACAAGCCTTATCTAACAATATTACATTTGTGGAGGATACAATCAATCCAGAAGAAAATAACTCCACAAAGTTACAGACCATCTTTTCAGAACAGGCCAAACTGCCACAAAGCGAATTGTTTTATTTTTAATTTTGTAATTTCGTTACATGCATTTACACGGACCATATTAAGTTTCTTCCATTCGTGTAGTATAAATATTTGATGCCCAGGTTTGCGTCACAGCAAATTGATTGCCGTCATCAATCAACAGTTATCAAGCAAGTTATATTAAATTCTTACTTGCACCCCAATCTAACTTATATCTAAATAGTCACAAAGGTAAAATAATGATTGAATTAAACGGATGGCATTTTTATTCCAGAGTGGCTATACACACTGATCATACAAGTCTTGTCGTGTGGTGGATAGCAAATCTAGAATATGGTGTTGAACAATGACGTTGTGGGAGCTAGCACACACAACCTAAGCCTATTACTGAGTAAGATGCCTGGTTTATTAGAGTTTGACTGATGTTAGCAAGATTGACACTCTGGAAAACGGACACTCACTCATTCTATCTTCACTCGCCTATTTTACAATTAAGGCAGTGACTCTGTCAAAGGTATCAGCGTTGTGTGGCAATAGCTGTGTTTAATATCCACATTCGGGACGACTTGATTCAATCTGTGTTTGTCTTGATAAAAGGCGGATCAACAAAGGATTTCAATTATTGTGTTATCACCACAGCTATTTCATAAACAAGAGGCAATATATGAGAGTCCCGCTAACTTTGTCCTAATTTTTAGGACACCGCTGATAGTTTTAATATGTCGAAAGGGTGGTAGGATCTCCCCGACTGCTTTGTTCACGCACTAGAAACATAGAAAACGTAATCATATGGTTTTACGTGGTGTAATTTATGCAGTGAGGTGTAGCAGAATTTGTCCTAAGGGAATTTTATTTGATGTAACTAAACATTATAAAATCAATCACCGATGAAACCAGATAACAGAGTAAAGGCTGTAATATTTGATCCTTTGCGGACTGGAATGAACAGTTCTGAAATGTTGCCTTGTGATAAATACACGATTGATATTATTTGAACATTTTCTATCTGTGTTGAACAGATCTTATAAATAACTGGCATTTGATGATCTTCTAAACTTTACTTAATACGCTCGGAGAGTAAGGTTGGACAATATACACGTTATTCCAGCTTTCAACGCTTCGACCGTAAGACGTACTGGATTAAATTCGGTAGTACAGTGAGGCAAGAGTATATGTTCTAATAGCCCACTTTTGGACTGAGAATTCCAAAATATTCATAAATTTGCCTACTGGAATGGGTTTCGACCATGACTGGGAAGAAATGAATCCACATATGGCTAAATGCATAACAATTGGTAACAGGTAAAATGAAAATCAAGACCCTAAAGTACGTTGGTTCGTGTGCCACATATAGGAAAGCGATTAAGAGGATTTCTCTTGGGCGCCGATCTGAAAACAATTAAGAGACATTTGGTAATTTCCAAAGGTTTGTCTACCTTTTATCCGGACATATTAGAGATAAAATTTGAAAGATAAGACGTAATAAAATGTCCATATGTTAATAATTATTATCTATCGATCGAATCTCACGCGAATGTCGAATGGCAACTGTCCGTCTGGTGGAATCTCGAGGTTAAATAATTATCCTACCGGTTCTCAAAGTGAAAGCGGGCCAAAAAAGTTACATTAATCACAAAACGGAGGAAATGACTCTAATGCCTTCATTGCCCATGTCAATCGGAGCATTCCGGTGCGGATCACTTTGAAGGGAGGCGATTGTTGACGGGAATCTGTAATAATTAACCTGTATGACAGAGGCCCCCTCAGGGTAGAACGTGTAAAAGGTCATCTTAAGTCCTGATTTAAGCAACACTAATAGAAATCGGTACGGTCAACTTTTGGCGTCTTTTAGAAAGTGAATATTTACTGTATTTTCGTTATTTTGGGAAAACGCTTTCTTAGTTTGAGCAGATTCTGTTCGAAAATGTTGCAGGTTGAAACACATTTTCTGAACTAGAATCTGTTCAAACTAAAACAGTTTTGTCCCAAAATAAGGAAAACACTATATTTGATATTATTTATATCGTGACATGCATTTGTGCATATATAAATATTTTTTCACAATTTTGTTTGTCTGTAAATGGGGAAGCACAATCAGTTGCCAGTTAGATACAACTGTACCTTGCAACCCTAGACCATATAATGCCTCTATAATAACTTAATTAAACAAGGACAGGCTCTATTCTTTATACGTATCATTTGTAGTCCAGTAGGCCTACACACAAGAGTCAACCGAAGTCTGTCCAAGGCCATGGGTAGAAAGTCTCATTTCTGCCGTGGAGCAATAACGCTAAGTAAGGTGATCTGGAATGACACTCTTGAACACGGACAATATGTTTATACTTCCTAATCAACTACTATGATAAGGGATCAAAGCAATATGTGTTTCTGGCAAACATAGGCTACTAGTTGTGTGTGTAATTATGTGGGAATCGTGTTTGTCTTGATCAAAGGCTGGTCAACAAAGGCTTCCCTTCTTGTGAAGATGTAGTCAACAATCTCAGGTACAAGCAGCAATATATGCAAATCCTGATGAATAACTTGATTGTATTTTCAGGACACTGCTGATAGTTTTAATGTATTGAAGTAGCGCTTTCATCGTTCTTTGTTGAAATACTTATAACATTGTGTTTATCCCATCAAAGTGTCTCTTTATTATCTTAATTTTACATGATGATATTTAAGCAGTGAAGAGCATCTGAAATTGTCCTAATTGGTTTTATTTGGTGCAACTGAACATGTATAGCCCGCCACATATGAAACCAAAAAGCAATCCAACTGCTTATGGTTTTTAATATGTGGAAGTATCGCTTTCATCGCCACGTCTAGTTTCAGCGTTAGAGGTAGTTTCCATTTCTTGAAAAGTTTCTTCTTTTTCGTGATAATGGTCATTTGGAGGACAATTATAGAGCACTCCCTAAAAAAATCAACAAAAAAAGGACACATTTTCATAATAGATGTACAAAGAACATTAAAGAAACTCTAGAGTAAGTAATATTAGCGCTTGACCAACCTGATCAATTATTCCAAAATACATGCAATACTGTGCAGTATTTTTCTTAAACCTAAAGACAAACCATCTGCCAACTACTCAGCCTACTCTAACCGCCTACTCTCTGTACCGAGGGAGCACAGACAACTTCTTCCTAAGAACACAAAAATTCAATTTTGCAATGCCTATATTTTACCTTACATCACCGACTGCGTCTCTATCTGGGGAAATTGTTCCAGGGCTTAACTTGACAGAATCTAGTTAAAACTGTAAAAATAACGCGACTGATGTTATATAAAATTAAAACAATGACCAATGTTCAAATCTCTTAACTGGCAACCTATCCATGACCTAGTAGAATTTCACCAAATAATTACTTCTACAAATACCTGAATTTCCTTCTACCCAATCATCTGAAACTTATATTCACTGAAAAAACCATACCTGACAGACAGCTTCGATCACACTCAAGTCATACATTAACTCTTCATTTTCCTCATTCTGAAAAAATCGCTGTCCTATTTTGAACCATTTTGCTGGAATAATGTTTTCGCTGATAGAAAAATGATTTACTCAGAACACAACTTCAAATCGCTTTATCTACAAAATCTATTAATCACCTTCATCCACAATTACCAATGTTATTATTTTTAAACATAAGTATACACATCATATCTTTTTATTCATGTACTTTCCCCGTCTTCCAATGTTTTACATAGATTTACATGTTGTCTCTTGTTTTATGGTATATTATTAATTTAGTTAAATCCTTTAATCTGTATGTGTATGGGAGTGTTTGTGTTTGAAGGGCCTCGGGGAAGATCAGCAAACCGTTGACCGAAATGTATTTTGATATTGACCCCAGAAAACACAGTTTATAATTATTATTATTATTACACGACAGCAACGTTTGTTTTAGTTTTATTGTATTTATGTTATGCATACTATCTCATATTGAACTGATTGGCTAAGGCATGCACTCGGAAAAACTGATTGGGTTAAATTTACCACGCATGTTCACAATGCTAACAGATCTGATTCGGAGGTCGCGCTCTTACACCTAACTATATTAAGACCTTGACTGTCTTAAAACGATTAGGCGGCAAAAATATCTCCGGATATATCTCACCCAGAACCAACACTCCTAAAACACAATAACCGGAAATCAATCCGAACAGTTAATGTTAGTCGCGTGCTAAGAGGAATTCAAAATAATTTTACACACCCTTATCTCTTTATTTGGGAATTAGATAACTGACAAGTTAAAGTCCCTTAAATTAAAAATTATCTATAAAATGCAATAACAGAAAGATCAGGTAACTTTGTTAGCTAGTCGACTTTGAGGCTTGTTTAATA
>JAQQZZ010122832.1:0-14423 GCA_030265115.1 Mopalia vespertina
TTAGCGATTTTACTATTCGAATACCTTCAAGTTTGTAACCGTTCACGGGTACCCGATTAACCGTTTCAGCACTACAAGTGACTGATTTTGTGTATTTTGTTGGAGTTACAATTGATTGATTTTGTGAGTTTTGCTGGAGTTACAATTGATTGATTTTGTGTATTTTGCTGGAGTTACAATTGATTGATTTTGTGTATTTTGTTGGAGTTACAATTGATTGATTTTGTGTGTTTTGCTGGAGTTACAATTGATTGATTGTGTGTATTGCTGGAGTTACACTTGACTGATTTTGTGTATTTTAGGTTCAGTTTCAGTTAAACTCATTACCAATGTGTGAGATGCATTATGGTGTTGATCAGCTGCCCAGTGTGAGCCAGGTCTTCCCTGAAACTCATAACATACCTGCAATACCCTGGACGCCCAACAGGTGAGTTCTTTGTGAGGGGATTACCAGGATGCTTAGAATCTTGTGCACATTTCTTTATTTTCAAGTTGTATCAGTGGAGATTGCTTCCCAATTGCACACCAAATGGTCTCAATTGTGCATTTTACCATATACATTTGTTTATGTTGTGACCATGACTTGAAAGCAAGATTAATTTCAAATTTTGTTTCTTGCTATGCTCTGAGGAGATTTAAATGGCATATTCTGTACAGCAAAATGGGGGTGAATGTTGAAGTTGATTTTTTACACACTCACATGGATATAGTGAATAACATGCAACATGTACATGATGGAGTCACTCGGTGTGGCATGTGAACATTTTCCAAGGGACTATCAGCTCACAGCTTGTTGGTTAATAAAACCACCAAATATCTTGTGTTAAACCATAATTGATATCAAGTATTTTGCCTCTTTCCATAGCACTTGTTAATATAGCCTTTTGTATGTGTTTGTTTCTCCAGGCAGTGGACTAACTTTGGGTGTAAGCTGAACACAAAACAGAAGGAAGTTGTGTTGTGTATAACATGTCCTCTCTCAATCAAGTTACCCCCTATACTGCTGTGTGGACCATACGGAACTGGCAAAACACACACTCTGGCACATGCTGCATTATATATTCTCAAAGATGTAGAAACACGGATTTTAATTTGTACTCATTCCAATAGGTAAGAATACCAGTCAAGGTTCTAGCTCTAAGCATGACTAACACCTACCATCCCAGTAAAGGGTTAACAGTTTGTTTGGTATCAGGTGTATTCTTAGAGAGAAAGCTAATTAGATTAAAGCATTATAAATATTTATCCATTGTGTTTCAACATGAAACCAAATAAAGGCCCTATGTGTTCCTATATGACGAACCTTACATTGGCTGATCTCCATATACCAGACTATAAACATCTTGAAGCTAACATGTCTAGATCTTTCAAAGACCTATGGCTGTGACTGAGTGGTTAGCATGTCCCAATAGGAATACTTCTTTGATATACTGCTCACAGGTTAAAGTCCCTGGGTGAACCGTAGGTATATACGGGAGTCCCAGGAGGTGACTAGGGTAACTGTTGGGGTGCTTTTTACAACATTTCCCCTTAATTTTTTTCATCATAAAGGCGCATTCTCACAGTGCGATTTGTAGAAATGATTTCAGGGGATTCCCCTTATCTGCAAAGTTTTGATTGGTCGACTGTTTCGTGCGTCATAATCGACCAATCAAAATCCTGCAAATCGTACCCTGAGATTGCACCTTAAGGCAGATTAGGTGAAAATTAATAATAGGTTTGTTTCGGGTTTCCCAAAATTTGAACAGTTTGTTCCATGAAATGCAAATATATCACTATTAAGTGAAAGAAATATAAGCATGTAGACCTGGATAGGGTAAAAGACATTTATTTAGCACTGGTAAGATCTTTTTAAAAGGATTTTGTTGTATTGTATTTATTAAGCCAAACTGTTGCCAGCAAAAGATAACCTTTATTTTACATGTTACAAATATCCCAATCTTCTTCAGACCCCAAAAAACTTGCAGACATTTCATATGACTTATTTTGAAACATTTTAAAAGAATTAAGAAAACAAAGCTGTTTTTATCTGTTCTAAAAATAGTCACATACTTTGGACCCTTTATACCAAGTCACTCGATGTGAATCATGGGGTTGGTTTTTACCAGGTTTCCACTCGGTTTCAAGCAAGGAACAGTCTCACATGGACAATCTGTCATCATATAAGTGAAATATCCTGGAGTACGATGTTAAATCCCAATCGAACAAGCCAGCTTATCTGCTTATACAGAAATATAAAAATACTGTCCTGAAAATGTCTAAACCTCTCACACAGACCTATTATGGCCTACAAGAAAAAACAAGTAATGCAACTCCGAACAATGAAAGATTTATTTTGATGGAATATTTCAGCTTTATTTTAACATAGTAAACATAGAAGTGACATATACAAGAATGTTGGAATTATAAATGAAGCCAGACGATAAATCAAACAAACAAACAAATGTTGCAGAATTATTAAAATATTAAAACAAATAGCCATACTGTTGTTACTTGTTAAAACAATCTTCAATTAATACAAACATAACAATTTTAATAAGTACCTAGATAAACATAAGTTGGAATTATCTAAACAGTACTTAGTCTTTGTTGGCCTTGAGCCCATGGTTTAACCTGTGCTTTAATCTGTGCTTTAATCTGTGTATGGAGAGAGCTACTTTAAACAAAAGCAAAATAAAGCTGAAATATTCGGTCAAAATGCGTATTTCATTCTCGAAGTTGCACTACTTGTGTTCAGTGGAACAAGGGAACAAATGGATTTAAAAAGAACAACTCAATAGAGCTCACTGATAAAGATGAAACTCCGTTCTGTGTCAGATAACTTCTAATTTTTGTTTTTGATTAACATTACTTTGGGGTTAGGTTTAGGTTAACCTTCACTTTAGTATGTACTTTATATTTGACATATGTTCTATACCATGTCAATTATTAGTCTCTAACAATATCTCTGCAGGATAACCCAATCTAATTAAAATCAGATCTCAAAACGCTCTCCGTGTTTTGTTTGTCGCTATAGTGAGATCTAATGCAATCACCCCACCTACAATGTTGCAATGTTGATTGGTTTTTAAAATTGACCAATCACACAGCTGATAATCAATTCTGGTTTGATTTCCGCCGACTTACCGAAGTTTCATGACTGTGTATTTTTACATGACCGATGAATACATGCATGCACAATCAACAAACACCATTCAAATAATAAACTTGGGAGTGGAATTGCATTTTCCCCTGTTTACATGTGACTTACAACATCAACACAGAAGAAAATCAGGTATATGTGTGAGTCACACGATGTGGCTCCAGCAATCGTGGGGGTGGTTTTTACGAGGTTTCCTCCCGGTTTTCCATCGTAATTTGGCAAGGAACAGTGTGAAGTGGATAATCCGTCGTCATATAAGTAAAATACGCTTGAGTACGATGTGAAACCCCAATCAAACAAACAAATAATTAGATTGTAGGATACCCCTGAGCCAGCTTGACTTTGGAATTATATATAAACTGTTCTGTGTTTTTCTCTTAACTTGTTTATATAGTCTGGAGCTGTATAAGCCAGTTTTGTCTCATTTGAAGTAGTTATCGTTTTTGTCAGAATATCTGTGTTCCTTTGGTATAATACAATTGGTCATCACTGAACTTGTATTGATTGAAAAAACTCCATTTAGATTTAACAGGAAAGCTCCACAATCCACATGGATATTCATATTGTGTTTCTGATTTACAAAGGCACTAAACATTAAATATTATAAATCACATAAATCAAAAAGAAAAACAAACTGATAGAACTGAAAAACTTGTTGCTTGTAGTGCTGCTGATCTATATATCAAAGACTTCCTTCACCCATTTGTCCAGTCTGGTCATGAAGAAGCTAGACCTCTGAGGATTTACTATCGGTACAGGTGGTCGCAGACGGTACCGCCCTCTGTTACGCCTTACTGTTTAATAGGAGACAGGGAATCGGGAGAGAATTTCCGTCTACCCACTCTGGAGGACTTGGATAAACACCGTATAATTGTGACTACGCTCAGTATGGCTCGATACCTCTTTGAACTAGATCTGAAAAAAGGTCAGCTTCTTATCAATTAACACCATTCCACATTCGGTTTTAAGTTACTTTGATCTTTAGTATTTTAAACAATTTGTTTCATTAGCTGAGATGAATAGACCTGTTCTCAAATTAAACGTTAAATTCAGTTTGTAGCCATTGTGCTATAAAATTTCCAGCCCTTGTTTTTGTTGTAAATCAAACAATATTGTTCTGTTATATGAAGTTATTTTGGAGTCAATCTGCTGTCAACAATAATGCTGATATACTGAATATTTCAGGTTATTTCACTCATATACTACTCGATGAAGCTGCTCAGGCCATGGAGTGTGAGAGTTTGCTCCCTTTGTCCTTGGCAGGGGAGAACACTCGTGTTGTTTTGGCTGGGGATCACATGCAGGTAAATTATTCAGCAAAGGTTATGTAACCTAGCAGATCCAGTTGATTAATAAATAATGGGGGGAGCTTGTTGGTCATCCATTCATAAGACTGGTATCTTATAACTATAACCCAGACAATTGTGTTGCTGCTCAAACAATCTAAATCTAAATCTTTAGGAATACTTTTGTGCTCTTTTTATGCACCATCCTATTTGAGGGAACATGTGGATTGTCCTCTGTTCACCTGTTGTTTTCCCACCATCCTATTTGAGGGAACATGGATTGTCCTCTGTTCACCTGTTGATTTCCCACCATCCTATTTGAGGGAACATATGGATTTCCCACCATCCTTTTTGAGGGAACATATGGGTTGTCCTCTGTTCACCTGTTGATTTCCCACCATCCTATTTGACGGAACATATGGATTGTTCTCTGTTCACCTGTTGATTTCCCACCGTCCTATTTGACAGAACATATGGATTGTCCTCTGTTCACCTGTTGATTTCCCACCGTCCTATTTGACAGAACATATGGATTGTCCTCTGTTCACCCGTGATTTCCCACCGTCCTATTTGAGAGAACATATGGATTGTCCTCTGTTGATTTCCACCTGTTACCTTGCAAATTGTTCATCAGATTCTTAGCAAACTTACTAGGATTCTTCCATGTTGTATGGGATTGTGTTTTGTATATATCCACAATCAGGCATCGCATCCATTCTAATCTAACTTGATTGTTTGTCTGTATTATCCAGCCTTTATCTTGAAATACTCTGGAGGATGGTGTTGAACACCAATCAATCAACCAATCCACTTCCCACAATTCCTATGACTAATCATCAAAACAATCATTTGACCTCTGGCTATAGGCTTCTTGTCTCGAGCACAGTCATACTGTATTTATTTTCTATCCTAGTTTCATGGTTGTGTTAGTGTTACGGTTAAATGTTGAAGTACCATCTCTGATATATGAGTGAAATGCCCTTGAGCATGGTGTTAAACATCAACCAATCAACAGACATTTTATCTGGGCATTTATTGTGATTCCGCCAGTTAAATCTGATTATCACAAACCTGGGGGAGTCTGAGGAGGTCATCATTTCTATATATATTTGGATGTGTTCAGTTCTGAGCAGCCTGAATATTTGAGGATAGCTGGTCTTTAGTAATTGTACTAGTGGTTTCCCAAACCTGTCTGTCTCATTGCCACCAATTGTAAATGCATGAACTATTATGTCTATTACAGCTAAGCCCAGAGGTATGTTCAGAATTTGTCCGAGAAAGAGAACTACATCGGTCGTTGATAGAAAGGCTTTATGATTACTACCCAAGAGATTCTCCACACAAAGTTTTACTCTGTGAAGTTTACAGATCACATCCAGTTATTACTCAGCTCACTTCTGATTTATTCTACGACTCAAAGCTTGTATGTAGTGGTAAACAGCCGGCTCATTCCACATTCTACCCTCTCACATTCTTCACAGCTAAAGGAAAGGAGATACAGCATTCTGGCAGTGCGAGTTTCTACAATATGGCTGAGGTAGATTGTTTTGTTATCAGATAGTCTACATGTTCTATGATTTCAAACTTTATTCAACTTAATGCCATTTTGAGAATGGGGAAATTTTTATCAATTCATAATTAAAACAAAATAGAAAGTACATTAGGTATTTGGGAAGATCAAGCAGTTCTCTGAATTTAATAGATTAATGTGTCATTAAAGTAAACCAGAGTGGTTGAAATTGTGCTCGTGTATTCTTGATTTTTTTTTTTTGTTGAAGCGTGAGAGAACCTGACTCACACCTTGCTGGAGAGACACACTCCATCTGTTTGTAGTGCTGAGTACCAGGAGTTTAATCAGTGGTAAATTTCATTCTTTACAAAGGAGTAGCCATAGGCTGTGATTTGTTTCAGATTTGTGAGATAGTGGACAGAGTTGAGGAGATACAGAAAAGCTGGCCCGAGTCCTGGGGAGAGTATAATGAGAGTAGTATAGGAGTTGTGGCCCCTTATGCAGATCAGGTTTGTTCATTATCACTCTTACTCAATGGTTCCTTATGGCAAGATTAACTGTTATGAAACACTCTGTGGAAACAAATTCGTTGAAATATTCAAAACAATTCAATATCAGCGTCAAAAATCTATTTTGTTTAAGCTCCCATTTACTATAATGGTAAGGGCATTGTGTTTCTGAACCATTGACATTACTACTGATATTCAACATAGTTCTTTCTTCGTTAGGCTCACTTTGGGAATGTATCTTAAAATAACATTTGGAAAATACCCAAATTTGGACGAGAATCATTGAAGCACATGTAAGACAGAAAACCCCAAACAATAACAGTATATTTATTGACAGAAACTCAGTCAATTAAAAAGAACTTTGTCTACCCAAAGGGCTTCAGTCCATGAACATAGAATATTTGTTTTTTTTTGGGTTGAACACCGTACTATCATTTGTACGACGTTGTGCCAGCTCAATGGATGAAGCATGCTGCCCTAGCTTTGAAGCCACTGGCGACAAAGAATAGACCCAACAGACACACGATGTAACAACAGATCATATTATTTCTGCCCTTTAGCTCAGACAGGACCAGTCATGTAGACAGACATAAATTTATAAAACAAACAGTACACATGTACAGTGCACGACAAAGCTCAAAAGCGTACATATGGTGGCAAAGTAAGTTAGAGATAGCATGCACATAACCATAATTTATAACATATTTTACAAGAATAATGTTAACATGTGCTATTTTTTATTATTCGTTTTTATCTATTTCATATATTGAGGCTGAAAGGGGATGCTGATTTTATGCTGTTTGTTTAACTGTTCCATAATTGTGTTTAAAAAATTGTTAGGCTCTCCGAAACTTGAGTGAGAAATCATTTATATATTTTAGGGATAGTACGGGTAAAATAGTTCCTTGAGCGACCCCACTAATAGCAACCAGTGTGTCCGATAGCTCGGATATTCTAATTGATGTATAGGACTTTAAGCAAAGAAGGAATAGTGGAATGTAATCTGTAGATTTCAATGTCCATCAGTTATCTGGAGTGATTTGTTTTATGAAGTAATTAGTGTTGAAACCTTTCTGAAGTAAACAGTTTGAATGATTTCCCTCTCAAAATAGCTCACTTTGTCACCAATGTTTGCATCCTGTCATTGTCTTGTATCTTGTGTACTAATTTGTGATACCTGTCCTGTGGTTTCAGGTAGTGAGGATTCGATCAGAGTTAAGAAAAAGAAAGCTGCACCGAGTCTCTGTAGAAAGAGTGCTCAATGTCCAAGGTAGGTAAAATACACAGTGTAGTTAATGATCATGTAAGATCCGGTTATACATGCAATATTCAACTTTAATTGCTCTCTTTGAAACAAAAAAAAAAGGTTTAACAGACTTCAGATTCAGAAGTTGAGGTTTGACTGAGATTGTGAGCATATTTTTTTTAAAAACATGGCTAAGGGTAGTTTGTTTGAAGAGAGGCAATACTGTCTTAACTTAGCACTGTAGGAAAACTAACTTTCCAACATTATGAAAAGCTTCACATCTTGGTTGTGCCATTGTCAATTATTGTTGGAAAACATGCCGTCATATAAGTGAAATAGCCTTAAGCATGGCATGAAACACCAATCAATCAATCAACCAAATTTCCTTGGTCTGCTCCAAACTATCTCTGGTTTCTTCCAAACTTTTCTTGGTTTGTTACAAACTATCTCTGGTTTATTCCAAACCATCTCTCGTTTCCTCCTATTACTTGGTTTTCTCCAAACTTTCCTTGGTTTGCTCCAAACTACACCGCCGTCATATAAGCGAAATACCCTTACACCAAAAAACATGTTAGCTACTCAGCTTGCTTGCTATTATCGTTGTGATTTACATTCAGAAACCAAACCTTTGTGTGTTAAACTAATGACACAAACAATCCAGGACATCAATCATCAAAGTAACAATATATAGCACAATGTTTAATCTTTAGGTAAACAGTTCCGAGTAATCGTGTTGAGTGCTGTTCGAACTCTACTGAACTGTAGCACAGATTCTGCTTTGGAAAGCATACTTGACTACGGTTTTCTGTCCAACGTGAAGCTGGTAAACACTGCTGTAACTAGAGCTCAGTCCCTGGTGGCTGTTGTTGGAGATCCTGTCTCTCTGTGTGCTCTTGGAAAGTGCAGGTTAGTTTATCAGGTTATAACCAAACCATGTTTTATAGTCATTCATGATTGCAGAAAATAGGAGTTTATGAACCACCAATGGAATATAGTCAGTGGCCGTGGTTTAGTGGCTAACATGTCGGCCTACTAATCTGACTTCGATGTTCCGTTTACAGAGTCACAGGATGTGGCTTCGGCAATCATGTGTGTGGTTTTTATGAGTTTTCCTCTTGGGTTTCCACTGTATCTAAGCAAGGAACAATGTGAAATGCACAACTTGCTGTCATATAAGTGAAATATCCTTGAGTAGGATGTTAAACCCCAATCAAACAAAAACTAATGGAGAAGGTACTATAAAAGAAGTTGCTGGCAGAGAGATTATTGCAGCTCTATATAATGTCTCTAATTCAAAGTCTGAATGGAAGTGGAAACATTTAGAAGCAAGTGATACTCATCTTGAATGTATTTATTATATTATTGCAGGAGGGTAACAAAACCCAAATTTGTAATGTCTTCAATTGAAAAAATGATGAGTTGGCTAAAAAAACATTTACTGTAGTACTGAAGTTGCTATATGGAATTTTTAAAAAGTCTCATCGATTTCAGTTTGTTTGTTTGATTGGTGTTTAATGTCCTACTCTTGGGTATTTCACTTATATGACGACGGATTGTCCACTTCACACTGCTCCTTGCCTTAGAACGGTGGAAACCTTGTAAAAACCACCTTCATCGTGTGACTCACTCATATACCTGAGGGTTGACAGATGGACTCGATCCTGTGAACGGTAAATCAAAGTAGGATTAGTAAGCGCACACACTACCACTAAGCTGCGGCCCCATTGATTTTAGTAAATAGATGTGATTTGTTTGTTGCAGGAAAGTTTGGGAATATTTCATACGACAATGTAGCCTGAACTCTAGTCTCTATGGAATAACATGGGAACTCCTACAATCTCATCTAGATGGTTTAGAGATAAAGCGAACGTACGTTTTAAATCCAAATGCACCGGAGTTTTTTCCAAAACAGCTTCGGCATGGAGGACCTACACCTATGATGTACCCAGCATTTCATCTGCCAGGGGCCCCTTACTATCCACACCAGGTGAATACTTTATCAAATCTAAACGTGACTTTCACCTTTTTGTGAAATTGGCATTGGTTACTCTCTTGAAATGGTGTTATGCATACTCCAGAATATTCATATTGAATATATCAAGTCTCCTCACACGTGACTGTTGCTGTATGTAAATTTAATCAGTATTAATGTTTGTACTGAGGCTTTACAACAGGCATTTTGTTGCCTTTTCTTCATGTGTTTAAATTCAGTAGATAGTGGTTTTAGTGTCAGCACAACTAAGCTTCCTCCTGATAAGATGGCAGATGGGATTGCATTTCACCATTTTCCGAAAAACAATTTGGTGATTATTGGGTAATTATACAGTATTCACGTCTGTACATGTTGTAAAATTTTTGGCTTAACTTCAAACTTGGAATGTAGCTTCCTCCTGACATGACAGATGGCATTTACTCAAATGCTGCTAAACAATATGGCCATAATTGTTTCATTGTTCAGCATTTACATCTTATTGCCAATTTGAGAAGAAATTCACGGATTGAATTCAAACTTGGAATACAGCTTCCTCCTATTTAAACAGTTATTTGACTGTATTCACAGCTAGCTGTATATGTTACGAAAACGATAGTTGAAACAAATTCCCTATGCAAGTGTGAGGTCTCCACACTTACCCCTTTTCGGTGGTCAGACAAAGATCAAAGCGAATTGAAAAAAACGAATAAGCCAATCAAATACATATGCCACTTTTCAAACAGTATAAAGCCTCTGCCGGAATATCATGGTAAACAGCAGAGAAAGAAAATATTCTTTTCGAGCACTGACCCGTATTATGTGTATTCTTGGTTGTCTGTTACAGCAGCATGTTACTGTTTGTCCTTGCTTTGTTAAATGGGAATTTCATGTATTTGAATGTTCAAACCTATAGCAGAGAGATATAGGGCACCGTGGTTACACGCTGCTGTACGTTGTTGATTACTTGAACTATAAGAGATAACTCCTCCTTTTTCCGATGGGATTAAGTGAGCCACACACACCTTGTTTTATTTTATTTTCATGGAGAAAACCTCCCATTATAAGTCTGTAACTTAGGCAGCTAAGATAAAACAAGCCACTATTTTAACATTGTGGTTATATTATTTGCGAGTCATGAAGTTTTTCCATCTGTAGTTAAGAACAGATCAAGCTGTTGGCGGTGTGAGATGAAAAACATGCCTGCTGGTTATAACTTTATATATTTTGTTTCAGTTTATTGACCTGAATACGTCATCGGGACAAAGAGGTCGACCAATGCCAGCCTACTGGGGTTATGGACCACAGAGAATTCCAGCCAGAGTTGCTTCACCCAGCGAGGCCATTAGACATCCTCCAGATGGTGAGGCGGCTTTCCACCCTTCACCATCTAGCCTCAAGGCAGCTGGCCGCCATCGCAATTATCACCAGCCAATTGGACCAGCACCACCCTATTCACGTGGTCGGCTGAGACACATTGTACCCCACCCATATGCTCAAATTCCTTATGGGATGTTTTTCCCTGATGACCCCAGGCTCTACATGTTTCATAATGGTGGTTATCCAGGATTTGTTCCAATAGGTCCTATACCATACCCCATGCATCATTACGTGTCTTCATACCCACCTGGGCCAGCAGTACAGGGCTACCCTCAACAAGAGGAACAAAGGCTGTCTGTGTCTCCAAGTTGCTCTAGTCGCAGTACTGGTGGCAGTCACAACTCGAGTCCATCTCGTCCTGGCAGCTCTCTTGACCTCAAGTCCTATTCCCCAGCATCATCTCCAAACTCTTTCCAGCAGGTACAGCTCCTACCCAACGTGAAGCATGCCCCAGCCCGTTTAACAGGCGAGGAGAGTCCTGGTCTTAGCCTCTCCCCGGCCTCTGATAAATCGCCTAACAGAACCTCACCAGCTGGGAAAGGCTTAACCATAGACAGGTCTCTTCAACCGAAAAAAATACAAGATAAAACAGGTCCCCCCAGTGCTAATAAAAAGGTAAAAGGGAAGCCAAAAGGCAACTTCATGCAATCAGCACCCATTATCCAGCCCCCAGTTAGGCAATACAGTGAAGAGCCTCCAACCCCAACCCAGATCCATGACTTGATGAAAATGATTGATGAAATTACACCAGAGAACCCTCAGAAAGTCGCCTCTAAGAAACACCCACTAGGAGCGGAATACAGCTCTGCCTCCAATAGTCCTCAACAACTGGCATGTCAGCGTGGTCCCGTGCCAGTTCAGCATCCATTCAAACCAGTCCACAATACACGATCACAGGGAAATGGACCACAGGGCAAAGAGCTACGTCTCAATATAAATCTAGCAAACAACAGTCAGAAAGCAGAAGAATCCTTGCCCTATCCGCCGAGTAACAGTGTTAACTCTCCTCCGTCAACATTAGCTCTACCAGAAAACAGTAAACCTACATATGCTGGTGTGTTGAGACGACCCCCGCCCTCTCCAATGCCACAGACACCCATCACTCCAGCTGTGTTCCCCACCAGGGAGCAAATGGGTAATGATGCTATAAACATACTACGTAATCTAAACATAAACTCCCCCCAAGGCTCCCATGCTCTCTATCAGTATTTCTCTGACATATACTGAAAGGCCTGGAATTCTCACCATTAACTTATATGGCTGAAGAATGATTTACTAACAGATTGCACAGTAATACGTGGCACTTTTCCACTAGAAAGGCTGAATTGTTGGTTAGAAAGTCATCATATATATTTGTTACTATATATATACTGATGACTATAATAGTTCCTCTATCTGATAAAAGATACATGTGCTTATGTATATTATCTAATGGTGGGTTGAACACTGTTTGGTCTGAACTATTATTGCACTGTTCAAGGATCAACAGTGTCTAGTTTAGTCTCACCACAGTTAGATGTAGTTTAATAACGAGAATATTGCTGCAGTAGAAAAATTCTGCCAAAATATATTCATTTTTATTCAACTGTAGATACTCATTCTGTAATGTTAGGTATGTCTTCTTAAAAAAAAAAAAGAGAAAAAAAAAGCAAAAGCTGCACACAAATACAAAACAAAACAAAGAAAAGAAATAAAAAACCTAGCATGATAAAAAAGAGAAAAAAAACAAAGGAAAACAATTGTACATACGAAGTATATATATACATGTATATTCAAATGCTGATTTTTACTACCAATTTTATATTATTGAATTGTAAATAAATATGACAAACTGGCATCAAATAGGCAGTCAACTGATGAGCATTCAGTTTTTTTAGATCTATATTAAACACTGGACAGCATGGCTTGGTACAAGGCTTCCTGTAAGTAACCTCTCCAGTACAGATGGGACCGAGTTATTCACATTTCTTTAGAAATGTGGCAATCTAATTAAAGTTTACTGTTGACCAGGCATGAATTGGGTTGCTCAATTGTTAATGGATTTCTTTATTTTATATGGGGAAATGTGTATATATTTTGTAAAGTTTATAAACTGAGTATAGGATCAAGAGGACCCATATAAAGCTACTGAATTCTGGTTTATTAGATTTGGTAGGAAAGATTTAGTCACACCATTGGGATTAGAATCTCGAAGTTTATCTGTGGGTTGACCACATGAGATTGTGTTTGATGGAATAACCATCCCCTTGTTATCGTTGTTATCTGTATATTGTTAATCTCTTACGTACATGTATCTATTAGCATTGTTAATGAAATTTTTTTTTTAACAATATTACATAACATTGTTTAACACAATTTGTCTTCTGTGGAAGATAACATAATAATCTGTGGTGTGAAATGACTCAAAATGGTTATTTACGTCTGTTGAAGCTTCGGTCGGCTAAATATGAATTTACAACAAGAAAATCTGTTACAAGGGTCTCCTTTTTGAGCAGCTTGCGCTCTTTATACGTAATCAAATGGTCAGAGGAACTAAACCTGTACTGTTAACAGAATCCGCTTGTTTAATGATAACAGAGTCTTATCTATTTTTTATCTGAATTTATTAAATACAGAAAGAGGACAAATTGAAAGTATTTTTGAGACTGCTATTGAATGTGATATGTCATGGTGTGTATATAAACTGTATATGTCAGTTGGGCCCCAGAAAGTGAACACACAACCCTAGCATCAAAACGTTTTAACTGGCAGCCAGTATATTGTGTACATAGAATTATCATACTGTCTCCAAGCTTTGTAGTTTAGACCAGCCTATCAGGTCTATAGTCTGATTGGGTACCTTTACTATCCCTCCTTTCTCTTCATATAGCTATCAAATAAAGCACATTCCTAAGCTGACTTGAACATTTGTGTTTCTTTGGTTCTCCAAGTTGGCGAAAACATTCAGGACACCCATTGTACGATAAAGTACCTCTTTTTACCTTAAAAAAGAAAGCATTTTGAGTACAAGTTAAATTAATCAATAGCCTGATCCTGTCTGAAGATATGTGTCACACTCACAGACGCTTGTATCTAGCTAGTAAACATCCGTTCAAGGGAGCCTACACATGGTCGGCTTCGTCACTGATTACCTTATTAAACGGAAAGATAGGAAAGGAGCTGTAACAGTAATGTCCACACTCCAACTATAACAACAAATCAATCAAAATAAAACTCACCTGGAATCTTTAACATATCTGCCGGCTTACTGGGACGTGTCATTTTGGTAAAATTAAACTTAGATGCCCTCAAAAGTTTGTAATAGGAATATTCCGACGCCTCTCTGCCACTGGCCATTTTTTGAACGCCTTCACAGCACTGGACTCTCCTTATTTGGAAGAC
>JAQQZZ010122843.1:0-14423 GCA_030265115.1 Mopalia vespertina
TAAATGATAGAACCGTCATAACCGAGAATTGCCGTTAGGCTATATATGCATATGAATTCTCGGTTATATCAGGACTAGACTATACTATGATGTCATTCAGCTGTAGATCAATCCAATTCATTTATAAAGATACCAGAGTCATCCCAATCAAACAAACAAACAAATTTTAAAGATACTAACAAGTTAAATCATTTTAAAATGAAAAATAATGTTCCATTTTATGTTGACCTACATTACACATTTGCAAATTTTGAAGCACCTGGGTTTTTTTAACTGTGGTTAAAAATAGAGCCTCCCTCATGACTTCCTGTTAAGACAGTGATGGCGCGGTTTATCCCAAAGTTTCCAGTCTATGTTAAAAAGCTAGATGGTACTTGATGGTTACAAAATGGAACGGTCTGATATGGCGGCCATTCTAGTCTCGCTCTTGGCGGAGGCGAGAATGGCGATATTACATTTTAAACAATCTCGCCCGTCTCGTGTTGCGACCTTGGTGGGGGCGAGAATATCGCGAAAGCATTGGAATGTCGACTTTCTCGACCTTCGAGCCCCCACAAAACACCCCAAATGCCATAATGGCGAGATTGTTAAAAGTGGAACCTCGACATTCTCGCCTTGTAGATTTGGCGAGGTCGAGAAAGTCAGATTTTAGTGGTTTGGTGATGTTCTCGCCACCGCCAAGACCAAGAATACAAATGACCGCAATCAGCCAGCATAGTCTGAACTGGATGTAGTCGGCTGAATATACATGTCAAATATATAAAATTACTGTAGTTTTAAGGTGTACGGTTCATTTCGTCTAATCTGCTCTATGTTTGAAGTTTTCAGCAGTGTGTGGTTTCGTGCCTTTCACTTCGCCTCTGTCTTAGCTACAAGCATCGTTGAGGAAGCAGTCCCAGGCTTGATGGGAGCCGGAGTGACCACCTCCCGTGTTTGCCCCGATTCCTCACTAACAATATTGTCAACGTTTTCACATAATTGAAATAATCTTCAGCTCATCGTCAAATGTCAAGCAAATCAATAATCAAAACTAAAACAAATCAGTGCATGTAGAAAATGACACGGCATATATTACTTGGTGATAAATTGCAGTACTTATTTCAAATGGTCCATATGCTCATATCTTACGTTGAAACTCAACTTCTCCTATGTTAAGATACATTGGTACTTCGTTCGTTGATCATAATGCTCTGGGCTGCTGCTCTACATGTTCACCCTAAACTATAGGTAGAAAAACAAACCTACCACACTCGTGTTCATCAAGTCCGCCATAGCAATCCCGGTGGCCATCACAGACACTGGCCCGTGGTATACAGCGACTAGATGGTGGGGGGCATTTAGTCATGTTGGCAGGACACAAGGCTGGAATTACACAACAACTACTTACATAAAGAAGATTCCCCGGCTCATGGAAGTATTAACCTGGTAATCACATTCGGGATTAAAAATGTAACGAAAATCAAAACAGGGTAATTCAACTATATAATTTGGCAGTCAACTGTAACACGCCATTACAACTTTCAATCACGAGTTTAGTTTTAAGGTTTTCTAAAGGTTTGTTATGATAAGATTTATGGTCAGTTATGGTATAGAGTTAGGATCAGTTTACGGGTTAGTTATAAAACAGTTAAATACATTGATGGACCAATTATATAGCGGCTTCTTCATACTGTCTCCCAAATGTAAGTTATAGTTTAGGAGTATAAAATATACCACTTCAATAACACAAGCCAGGAAAAAAGCAAAACGCTACTGATTATTCTATGAATCCGTTCATTGATCATGCTATCACTTTGGCATTAAGGCTGACAGACAAATCTAACTCACCACAGAATTTCTCATCAGCATTGTCCTCACAATCCTGATAGCCGTCACAGATCCAATCACGTGGCACACATCGCCCGCCATCGCACGTTATATTTCCCACCGGACAAGCTGCGATAAAATATGTTTAAAAAAAATTGTTACAGCACTTGTATAAAGATATTTTGATAACAATGCCATATATTACCTGACATAACCAAGCGTTGTTGAGATAAAAACAATTCATAAAGTCTATTGGGCAATAACTAGATTAAAACAGCCCTCTTGATGCAATTAGATTTGTCATTATCCTGCAGTGATCGGCGTTCTATGACATCAGGAACATTGGGAGTCACCAAAGCTGACGGCCTCAGGCTTCCAAAAAAAATAAAGAAGCAAAAAAAAAAAAGCGCTCTGATCAATCGGCTTAACCACGCGAGATTCTAGTTCATGTGGTATCATCACTATACGCTCGGCCGTATAGATGTAGGAATACGCATCGTACATTTTGTTTGCCGGCAGCTTATTAACATTATTTCCCCACACTATAATAAACCTTGAGAATATGGCTTTAGAAGACGTAAATATAGTCTCGGAGTACATAATGTTGAGAAGCCTATACAGACGAAAAGTGTGAAATCTCTATACAGAATGTTTATCAGTTGGTTTAAAAAAATGCATGTCATAATGCCGACGATCGTTTGACATCCGAAGGTGTGCGCAGTATACACTTGGAATTCTGCGTGGTGCCCAGATAGCTCATTGTAGACTATTTGGTATATTTGTTTGTCCCTTACAATAATGACGACATTTCATCTCCCGAACACTGGCAAAAATTATGACAATAAGAGGAATAAATCAACAGAGCTTATTTCCTCACTTAATTCCAGTCCAAACAATATACAATATACAAGGGAGATCAGGTTAAAAAATGAACAATTGGAGCGGTGGGCGGAAAAATGTACAGGGGCGAAGTGGTTATAGTTTCGAACAGTGCATCTATGCTACTTGGAAGTCCATATTTGTAGTTCGCACAGCACCTCGGGCTTCATGCGATCTTCATTTTTTAAGATCAACTGATAAACAGTGTGCGTTGTTCCACATTTATCTTCTGTTTTAGGTTCCGAACACAATGTGCTCCTAAACTGAATTTGAGTATTGTAAAATCCTATGACATTTGCTATAGGTTTGAGTGCATACGCCGGTTAATAGGCTTCTGCAGGCGAAAAAATGCACGATTTTGGTGCCTATTCATACATCTATGAATGCCGAAAAGGGATTCTGGCGAAGTAACGAGACTCTCGCGAGGCTTAGGCTTTTGGCATGTATGTTGAAATGCCACAAAAAAGTGTACCATGGGAGTTCAATACGCCACCCGCCGTTGGTAGTGAACTCTACTCGTTGGTCGTAATAATCGGTCGGTACACTAAGAGAGAAGTATTGAAGAACTCACGTGACACTGGTTCGGGTTCCCTGGATTCTTTAGCTCCGATACAAACACTCGTGTCATCAGATTGGGGAAGTTCACTGCAGTTCAAACTGTTCAGAAGAGGGGACTCAAATATTTCCAAGAAAAATTCACAATTGTGACGGTATTCTGCAGAAAAAACAACCCCAAGATATTATTAGAACACAGCTGAGCACAGATGGATTTAGCTAAGAGTACTACATAGCCGTGAAATATACGGGTATGGGGACATTCCATATTTTCATGGAAGGGAAACTTAAAGAACTGGTCAGGCGAATTTCCGTTAATTTTCTAAAACATATTGACGTCTATGTGTATGTCACACAATCAAACCCCAGAATCATAACCCAGTACGATATTTTCGCCTACACCAGTCACTCTGATAGAGCAAGGATGTGCAGTAATTAGGCCTATATATATTTTTGAATAAATGAAGAGAGAAAAATTTGCTTGCCGGCTAGCATTGATTTAAATAATTACGACCAAAGAATAAGATTTTATATCGGTGGAATTTGGATCTTTTGAACTTTTTCGAAAAACTGAACAATACAACTCTATTGAAGAGAGGATTGGTAATGAATCCTAGACAAAAGAACGCAACACTGGCGTATATTTTGGCAAAACTACAAAAACTATCAAGTCTTAAAGCTAAAAATATATTTTGTGGTAGCCGTTTAAAACGAAAAACATCAAAACTTAAAAGAGCGAGGGCTCAGGGGCAGCCTATAGGCCCCGGAAGCTGTGAGAATGAGAAAAGGCGGAACGGCAATCAAGGCTGGTTTTTGGGTGCTAAACTAATTATGTTTATCACCCAACCCCTCACAGGCGTAAGCCAGTGTGATGATAGCTATGCTTCTTGAAGCGTCCTAACCTTTAGATATAGCAGAACAATACCATGACTCGGTACTTAATTTCTCAGCAGTACCACAGTCGCTTACAAATGTCTTCCACGGTAATTAGGACATACCGATTCAACTTTATATGTTATTCAGAGGCTATCAAAGTAATTACAGGATAAAGTCTCATTGCGTGAACTAAAAACTATTGAAGTGTACGATAAAAAAAAACAAAACGTGAAATCAATCGGTTGATTATACTTTAAACAAATCAATTTCCAATTGTTTACCTCTACAGAGACTCTGACATGGTGGTATGACGTGGTAAGGGACAGTCTGATTGCCGGAGAAGGGAGGCAGATAGACTGAACATGCCAGGAGACCCGAGTATCGGTAACAGCGCGTTGCTGCTTGAATCCCCCAGATCATGGTCAGACTGTCCAGGGCAACACCCTCAGATATCTCACCAGCCAGGTTTGGAAAGGAGGACACATTGTAGCCATACTTCTTACAGCCTTCCGTCTCGATATACTGAGGTCTACCCGCTATGAAAACGATAAAAGAAATTATGATACAGTTGTTTATTTACTTTAATGATCAATATACAATAGGCCTACCGATTATTAATTTTTTTTTTCAATACAAAATAACGTACTTCAATGTTATGCCTTACACTGTTCGTCAATGTTTCACCAACTTATTTGTTTTTTTGTTCTCACTTTTTAATTCAGATAGTTCGGTAGTTTAAAAACAAAATAGAAATGAATATCCCGGTGTTTGTCGCAATTATGACCTGACGCAATGGCATACCAAACGGTGTTGATAGGTTTGCAGTATATATTGACCGATCTCAGAACCGCTTCCCAAATCTGAGTTGTGAATGCCGAAAATATTTGCTGACGAGCCGGGGTTTATAAACCACATGTTCTTACTATTTTCAGCATGGTTTGTAGGGAAATAAAGACTTTGTTTATTATTTTACAATGTAGTAAAAATTGATAATGATGTATATTTTCTGTTTTGGTGTTTAAACTTACGTTGGAAAGGGTTCTGTACACAGACTGATGGGTCGTCTGAATCTGGCAGGTCTTCGCAGTTTACAACATCACTATAATCCTCAGAATACACATCCGCACAGGAAGAAAACACATCTAAAGAAAATTTAATAAAACGATAATCATGATGATAATAATAAGAGCTTTTTGGAATGGAATGATCGTTGTTATCTATATCGTTTTCCAAAGGTATGTTGAACCATTGCTGAAGTCAGAATGTTCTTATACAGTGTTCTTTGAGAATTAAAAATTCTTAATATCTTGTCTTTCCTGCTCTAGTCGATATGAAAACTGCTATTTATTAACTGACTGTTTGTTCAATGTATGAACAACGGTCTAGTTACCACTGGTCACCATTCGTGTAGGCTTACGGAACAATGGTTTATACATCATGTAACGGGAGGAAATGTTTTATACAAATGGGCACCCCAAAATGAAGCTACCTGAGATGTTGTATCGGGTAATGCAAGGAAAGAATGTTTCCAAATGGGACTCTTTTCATGGCATTTAGAAAAATATCGGAAATGGGGCCTCACTAAAACACACTGAGCAATTCATTTCGTTTGGATAGAGAAGGCCTTCTGAAATAGGCATCCGTCCCCGTTCAGCGCCTACAGATAGGCTTTATTAATCATACACAATTTAATTGTGTTCTTTTACTTCTTGAGATAAAACAGTTTTATGTGTCTTATTTGCTATTGTAAGACATTTCAGTTTATATGCAGATTTTGTGTTTATCGTGTATAGTTTTATTGAAAAAGAAGAAGAAGAAAAAACAAAACAATAATCGATTGATTAAGGGAATTTCATACATATTACCACGGTGCACTTAAACAGCAACAAAATCACTTTATAAACTAAATACATTTTATAGTAGGTGATTCAAATGTTTAACGAATTTTCCTCAATTAAAAAAAAGACGGACATACTGCATCGGTTTTGACACACATCAATCACGAACAAAGCCAAAATTATCAAAAGAGTTATCGAAGATTGTAAAATCTAAGGGAATTTAAAAGTAAGATATTTCTTGAAAAAAATAAACGCCATTTCCGGCTGGAAACGTTTATTCGTTTGAACGATATGTGGATGAGAATAAATGTCCAATTTCATGCTTATGTGTTCAGCCGTTCATTGGAATGTTGGCTAATTTGATAGATGTTGAAGCATCCTATTTTAATTAGAGACACTACAGTTTAACTACATAGCTGAAATCCTCTTTCGTTAAAGGCATGTAAAGTTAATGGAGTGCGCTCATTGTAAATAGTCATGCTGCTGAAGCAAACGTGACAGATATCTAGCAACCAGCCTTCAATGTCACTTGGCAAGCCAGAAAATAGCTGTGAAAGCAGAAGCACCAATTAACACTCCAGTGTCTGTATAAGCGTAACATTAACTGGTAAAGGCACGCATGGTTTCCACACCGATTGCCAGCTACTAATACGCGTTTCTTGTATTAGACTGATATTGGTCCAGCCAATAGGTCAGCGATACTGGCGCCAAGCCAAGGAGGAAGCACAACAAAGCCGTCTTGTGTAAAGCAACTTTTCACTTTAACCCTCGAAGGAGCTAAGAGCTCAAGAAAATGTACCATCATCCAGGGGGAGGGCTGATAGCATTGATTGAATTTTCCGACTAACACTTTGCTCTGGTAGAGAAGAATAGCTGGTTCTCCGGTTGTTCCCTGGGTGACGCTCACCTCGTTCTCAGCTCCATATGTTGACAGTGGAGCCTCGTAATCCTAGGTGATAAGTGATGAAAGCATGCAAGCGGCATATCCTCATTACAGCATTTATTATTTGAGCCTGGACAGTGACCTTATCAGGAAGCTGATAGGACACATACACACCATTTCTCATAAAGAATCCCCCTAATTGGACTGGCTGACCACCACAACAAGCGTGGTGCCAGTGTCTGGGATTAACCCGTATCTGCTTACGTGCAGAAGTATACCGAAGCCAGTCCTGGCTCTGTTGTATACGCAGGTGTTCCGTATTTTAGTAGAAAAGGGTTTGATTGGTTATTAAAAGTGTCAAGGCCATAAAATGACAACGTGGATAACTAATTAGTACAGTAGGGTCACATATAACCTAAGAATGGATTTATTAATGATTTAGAAACGTGAGGAAACGGCTGAACCATTCGTCATACGCACCGTAACAGAATCGCCGACAAGGTGGAAGGATTTTGCCGTTTTCGCATGGTGGTGTGAAGAGAATACACCAGAATTCCAGATCGTATGGGTAACAATCACTTTGCCAAATTTGGTAGTATTTCATTCCTCCGGCATCCGCGGCCGCCGCTGACTGACTTCTCATCCCCAGCAAGTTAGGGAAGGTGGTGAGGCTGTATGTGGTGATATTTATGCAGTGGGCCATCCGAACCGGCTCACAAAAACCTGTAAAAGTACGTCAGTAAATCAGGGAATATGGTATTTTGATTTTTCCAAATTAGGAAAACTAACCCCACCAGATGTAATCACGGAGAAAGTAAATCACAAGGGAAATATTCGTTACATATTTCCCGCCTCGGCGAAGGTATATAATCCTCATATATTGGTCACAGCGTTTCAATCCAATACCAAAGAACGTATTTAAGTCGACTGTAATGGTTTTATCACTAAATATTCGGGATTATACACACGTTTAATGTCCAAAAGGCCAGATTTCTTACCCCAGATCTTCGCTTACTTTATTGTCTATATACCAGAAAATTATGACTGTTGAGACGTGACAGAATATAATTTCTAATGTTACCATAGCTTGGAAATCAGATAAGAACACTGTAATCAAAATATGAGGAAACTTTCCATAGAAGAGAATTGTCACACCAACCCGATTTTCTAACTGCCATCCAAATAAGTTAGTCAAGGTAGTCTACATTACAGAAACATAACCCACATACCAGCTTAAATTACAGAAACATAACCCACATACCAGCTTAATAGCTGCAGTTTAGGAGCAGCATTATATAAAACAAAGAAAGGAACGTCCTTATAAAAAGCGTATAACGTAAAATAGAGGTTTGTTTGTTTGATTGTTTGTTTATTTGATTGGGGGTTTTACGCCGTACTTAAGATTATTTCACTCACATGATGTTGTTCCATCACCAGCAATCACAGGACAGAATACAAATAAATCATAAACAAGACAACAGGAAGCCCCCTCTCAAGCAAAATAAAGGAAATAAGCTTAACGCTATTAACTAGTTCATTGACATAGACAGTGAACAATATGGATTCTATTAACAATAATACACATGATTTGTGTCGTGGTTTACGTCCTATTAAAAAGTGTAATACCTGTGATTGGGAGAAACGGTAAAGAAAGGCCCCGGTATGTGGGCCTAAAGCTCGTATAGTAATTGATTACGTGGAGTAGCTCAGGAGTTATGCGTTCAATTCAACCCTAGTTTGAGTCTTAAACAATATATTATCGAGTATGTAGTTGTTACCAATTATCTCGATTGGAATGGATTCAGATCATGCTAAAATGAAACCATGTTATTTTTTTCAAGAGGAAGGAAGGATTGAATGTTGTACTAGGGTGGAATCTTTAGAAATATACTATTCCATGACTGTCGGATAACTCGCCTGGTGTTGTAGCGGAAATGATTTGGAAATCAGGATACAAAAAGGACCATACCTGTTCTGGAAGTCATTGCCGGGAAGGCTGTAGTCTCCCATGAACCTGTGAATACCAGATACAGTTAATAAAACTTTAAATTGTGAGACAGAAAACGTTTTCAGTATTTCGCATTCAACACACTACTTTAAACGTCCATGATTACAACGTTTCAGTGTTGAATGTTTTTCTTAGTTTGTCAGAAGATTCTGTAACCAGAAAAGAAAACAAATTGGTATGGAAGATTACAATTTTGGATTTAATGTGTTGCATAACATATTGTTTTTCATAAAAGATCTGTTAAAAGTTGTGTTTTAATTGTTATTGTTAAATTGTTTCTCTGTCTACATGTCAAAAGGCATTATTGGAGAGGAACTGGTACCTTTTCTGAGTATAAGGATAGCTTTGAGATCTATACCAAAGCTGCCAGAAACTCCCGACTGTCCAAAGCCTTGTCTGATGATGTCTTCGATTACCATTAATGCTTCTTCTGTCACTTCTACTGTCCGGCGAAGATGTATGATGAAATCTACCAAAACACTGCCCCGTCTATCGAGGTGAAGAAATGTGCCATACATTAGAAAGGCTACAGGATTTAAATGGATGGCAAAAGTTTGAATTATGAATATACTTTTAGACTCAGTTTATGAATTTAAACATATCAGAATTATGTTAATCTGGAAAATTCAACACAGACAAGTTATTTCTTAAGACGATTTGGGTTTTTTTTCTCCATAACTTGGAGAATGTATATGGTAATCATTTACAATAACTGTTATCACGTTTTCCATAATATGGATGAGTTTTAAATTCGACAGAAACATGAAAAGGATATGTGATGTTTCTGTAATGGTAGTTCCTCATCAAAAAAGATTCCGAATAAAATGTTGATTTTTTTTATCGATCAAAGGATTCCTAACAGAATAAGACAGCTCGATGGCAGGAGTAATGTTACCAAGTTAGCCCGCGAGCCGCCGGGGGAAATCAAGCAGCTAGCCCTGATTGAATTACGTCCGGGTAGAAGAAAGGGGACAATTATGAGTAGTACCTTGCTCCCATCACCTCGGTTCTTTGGTAAAGCTCTTGCACTGCATCCTCGCCAAACACTCGAGCTGTGCGCAGTGGACTCCCATTAAACAGGTTATCAAGCTGACAAGAAACACATATTCCTTACAATTACACCTCCAAACGACAATCAATCTACACTAACTATCCTATTTCACCTTTTGTAAGGCAGTAATGACAGGAAGGAAACTGCTCTGTGAAGCAGCCTTAACCATGCTATAGGTTACAATGGAAAAATTGAAGGCGCTATTTCTCGATACACGGACAGAGCTATCTCAGACAGCAGTCTTTGTATAAACAAGATATCAGTAAGCCATTTATTAAAGTGATTTTAATACAAAGGTTTCTATACGCCAAACAAGGCTTAAAATCATCCGACATGTAATTCACCGGTAATGAATTAAAACCTAAAATTGGACAGTATAGCCAAATTAGCGAGCCATATATGGCATCCCAAGCCGCTGGAGATAGTTTATCACTTATAATTAGTGAAGTCATATAGGAAAATCTATCCTTTAAACATACTGGGGTACAGTTTTGCTCATCGAACCTGCAAGAATGAGGCCATATTTTGATCATTAAAGACGCAGGCGCTTTGTTTGCACCAGCTGTAAACATGCAGTGGAGAACAGTACAGAATTTGACCTTTTTAGTGGTTTTCAAATATTTATAAGAAATCCCCCCCACCTCCACCACCTAAAAATAACCAAGGGAAATTAAATAACAAAAAATAATTAAAAATTAAACAATAAAAAAAACCCTCCAAATCAACTAAAATAAAGTTATCTCTGTCCCTTCAATTAAATCTGCCCTTTCTGAAATGTTGCGGAAATGTTCGTCGTGTCTTTATGTGATAAATAGTTTTGATAAACTTTTGAATACTTGTCCACGGATTCTTTTAAAGATTATGTTTGTTTACGTTTTGCCTATAACGTCCTGGTATAAAATCCCTCAGAAAAACAATACCAGCTTATAACCTTTTAACATTGGATGAAAATGGTATACAATCTTACCTGGAATTGAAAAGCCTCTTTGAGCAGCCTAAAGGTGGCCGATTCGTGGTTATCCAGCTCTGCAGTGTAGTTAGCGAATGGCCCAGCAATAACCGTAAGTGTACCATGGAGTACATTCGTCACATATTTATCTGTAACAGGTTAGAGTAGTTACATACAGGTCATCACACATTTATACGTTAAAAGTTTGAAAAATGTATCTACCAAAACCAATATGGCCCGTGTTTTCATAAAAAAACATTTGTGGGTTATTTGTGGATAAAGAGACACTACTTTAGTGAGCCTGTATGAGTGATTTCCATTAGGAAAGGTTTCATGAGTAAAGAGTCTTTTAACGAACTAACAATTTAATGGATGAACATTTTTATTGCGGTTTTACGTCGAAATAAATACAAGTTTACTCAAATAATGGTGTGTCAGCTCTATGAACTCCCCAGTTGCTGATTTTCCGAAATAGAATCTGTTCGAACTGATCGAAAGTGTAATCCCAAAATAACGAAAAGAATATTTCTTATTTTGTCGTCATAATGAATTTAATGCTTTATTTATTTTTTCTAGTATATGATTGTCATCGTATATACAACCAGTTGAATAACGTTCTAAATTAGGCCTATCTACAATATTATTGACAGCATCTTACCATTTGAATGATCTGCCCAGGGGGGTGATTCTTCATCTCTATCCTCTGAAACAATAAATATCTTTTAATACACAAGTGTTTTTGATAATGGTAATTATGACAGTCTGACAGACTTTTTTTAAACATTGCAACTACCAATGTGCTGAGAGATTGGTTCGGGCAAGTAAGTCACGTCATGTGGTCGGCGAGATTTCACGTAATTCGCTCTACTTCTGGGTACTCCCTACATTGCTTCTGGTTTTAGCATAAACGGAAAGATGCAAAGATTCCAGTTCTCACTTCCTGTCCTAAAGCTGTACCCAACGGCAGCACAAAATACCTCTCCTAAAGATTGCTATTCAAAACCTAGCAGCATAGCAGTTTCACAAAAGTACCCGGAAGTCAAGTAGAACAGAACGAGACATGTTTTTTTTTAACCCCAAGACCAACGGTTATGATACCTAACTTGTTGCAAAAGATGTCGTCAGCCCTATACCGCTCTTTTTTTCCTCATAACATATAATTTTAGGGCGATACAATCAACTGAAGTTAAACTATACAGCTTTAATTATTATTTTAAGTAAATGTGAGTTTAGCTGGCTTTAAACAAAGTAGTCCGAAGAGGCGATGTATAGTTACGTTCTTTCATTACCCTGATACATCGTATTAATATTCTAGTAGTCAACTCCAAACTGTTGATGTCTGGGCTCAGGGACTATATAGTGAATATCCTATTGACACTGAATTTCTGTCCGTACGGATCGTTCCTACATTTCATGACGAGATGTAACTATAATGTTTTTCTCACGTAATTTCCTATAGCTTATTGCAGATATTAAAGTATTGAGGAAGGTAAGGTGTATGTAATATTAATCAATGGATAATCGATTTTCGATATCGACACAAATCTGATACTGTATGAGATATTGATACATAAATTTAGTCGTATTGTACTGTCAGGGACAATAATAGTATGATGGTTAAATCAACTGGACCACCTTCGTTTTCAATTCATTCAATGTAATATATGAAATCATATCCAATATGGTTAAATGTTCTGATACATGGCATTTTGCACAAAATGTCATAGCTTCTTAATGACAGTTTTTGGTGGTGCTAATAATAACTTACGAAATATTTAGTGAAAAATAGTTAATTTACGACTAATATACTTTTATATGAATGCATGATGGCGAGGAATTACCGCTTAGTATATAATATAAGTACATGTATATAATGTTCTAGGAGATTCCAATGCCTGAAATTCTTTTTAAACCGAGCAAAAAGGACATGCATTTATTATTATAATTCTTAATGCTCGCAAAATTGGCTGACTCACCTGGTAGTTTACCTTAATTCAATTTTTTTCTGAAATTTACTAAATTTACCGAACAATTAACAATCTTTTATTTAAGAAGAAAGGCATGCGGAGACGCCTGACCATAAACACGGGACAATATAGATGAACAAAAAAAAAACAAACAACTACGCTCCATCTAGCTGCTACCAATTGGAATTTAAAACGAAAGAGAAAATAACTGTACACGGGTAACCTCGTGACTTAATTATTATAGGTCAATCATTTTTAAGACTATTAGTAATCTCGTCACTCAACGTGAACCGCTTTCAATCTCGATTTGCTCACTGCGGCTTTGTATTGAAAATAAAAACATGTTTAACGCGGTAGTAGATAACCATACTGCTTTGTGGATGTAAGAAGTTTGGGTTGACGTCACTGGTATTTCAATGGTTCCAATCAAGTTTGTCTTACAGGACACAACACACTCGTGGTATGATTTAATAACTCTTCACAATCGTTTGTATTCGGAGTTCCCCAGGGATCTCGTTTATTCACTTTGTTAATTAATGCTGTAAATATGTACTTTTAAGTTGTTATCGGTCTGACACGGTCTGCTTATAGCTACAGAAAAAAAACCCTATTTGTTAACTTGAAATCGATTAATTTTACATTTAACCAAACGAGCTTCTCTCGCGTCGCTTCGCTCTTAAATGTACAACTCACTGGGGAACAAATTGAGTTGACATTCGCGATTTGAGTTTGAAATGGAATGTGCACTTTTTTTGTGTATAAAAAATTCACAGGGCATAATTGTTTTATTCCGTAATGAGCTCTTTCTTAACCACAGATGCCCTATGAGAATAAACAGCAGGACTACTTAACCGTTGTCATATGTTTGCTACGATTGAGCTAAGGGAGTAATTTGAACCAAGGTATGGCGATAACACAGCTGATCTGCTCCGTCCGTTAAAATCGATGATTGTCTTTGATAGACTAAAAGATAGGGAAAATATTCCTGCTAACCTCTTAAAAATAGATTATCTTAATGTTCACAACAACTCCAATAAACCAATAAAAGGTGTTATTTTTAGTGACTCACTTAGCTTTTTACAAGCCATTATTCTGGTCAAGTTTTATAAATCAGTTACTCTTGTTAAAGAAATTATGTCTGTAGTTACCTTGAAAGAATTTGTATTTGTTTTGAATGGGTTCCCAAGTAATGTGTGAATTTCTGGGAACGAACTGGCAGACACTCTTGCGAAAGCATCACTGGCCAGTCACATTTCAATTTCCCTTTCTATTTCTATTGCAGAGATTATGGATGTTGTTAAACCCTATTTTATTGGCAAAAATAATGGAAAGACTCTGCATCAACAGGGAGATTCTTTAACCAATTTTATCCTCTTGTTATTAAACCGGCCTTCTCGGTGGCGTCCTAGAAGAGCAGCAATTTTAAAAGGACCACTGTTTTTCGATCTAATGTCTTATTTTTATAGCAAATATTCAAAGACAAACATCTGTATTGCTCTTGTATTGGAGTGAGCATAGTCGTTAAATAGTTAATTTAACAGGCGGGACTGACGTCATTGTTCGAAAACACGGTCGGTCACCAGTGTGTCCGTTTGCATATGGATGCATTGG
>JAQQZZ010122865.1:0-14420 GCA_030265115.1 Mopalia vespertina
TATTTATTTATTTATTTATTTATTTATTTATTTATTTATTTATTTATTTATTTATTTATTTATTTATTTATTTATGTGTTTTTGTTTTTGATGGAATCTTCCAGTTGGATTTCTGCCCCAGTTACTGTGAACACGTTTTATTCACCTGAGAGGAACGATCTGTTCTTCCCTGCAGCGGTTTTCCAGCCACCGTTCTTCAGCCCCGGTCGACCACAGTAAGTAAAACTACTAATTTCTGTCGTGAACATAGGCTATCTTTATTCTACAGAAAGAAAATTTCGCTTCTTTAAATATAAGTTCCATTAAATATATAAATAAATTTTTCTGAATTATTTAATAAAAACGCTATAAACTAATAAAACTACAGAGACTGTATAGTGCAGATTTTATGTAAAAAGTAGTTTTTAGCTGAATTAATCATGATTTTCTAACTATTTGCTGAAAGTTCCACATAATTTCAGAACTGTTTAGAACTTGTAAGTGTGTAAAGTCTAAGTGAAAAGTTTTTTGTCATGTATATTTAAGTAAGGCCCATCACAGAAAGATTCGCAAAACACTCTATTTTGATGATACTCCATTGTTGTGTTTAATTTGTTGTGAAAGCTAAAGTGTGAATCTCATACGTCTATAGAACACATTTTTCGTGTCAAAGCTATGGTATAATAGTATTAAGGACAACATACTTTGAGAGACTTTTGTACATAGACTATTGCTTGATGCTTTATCTGCTCCTGATCTCTATAGAGTATGCACATCTGCTTGTATTATTTATTCAAGCTTTCGGGTTTATTGAGATGAGACTCAATTTTACTTTTCAAATCCTATTACCCGCTGCATAATTATGCTTCATTCTAATTGTCGTCTGCTCACGGCCGAAACCATGACATCGCGTGAGATGCGTTATCCGGTCAAAGGTGGTCTGCATCCATGTTCATCACAAAAATTGACATTGAATTTATTGTTAAGCTTTATAGTTTTTGCAATGCTTCTATTACTTGTAATATTATACAATCTTAATGATCTAATCCGATATTCATTGGATAAGATGCAAATACGGGATGCTGTTCAAAATATCGTATTGCTATTTCCCTTCAAGCGTTAATCATTCCATTTGTGGTGATAATTCTGGTGCTTGGGGCTATTCTTAGGTCGCCATTTGAGATAGCATGTCAACTTATAAATCTGTCATAAGATTGGTGTAATGCACTGAACACACAGTATCTCAACAAACAGTGCTGTTTCAAATCGCCTCTCTATGGCGGCTGAAGGCAGCTTCCCGTTGCTCTGGTGTTCTCGGAGCTAAAGAGCAAGAATAAGATGCCGATCTATTGTTACTTCTGTTTGTTGCTGTCGTGAGATTGTTCTGTCCTGTATTTTGATTGCTTATTGCCAGTGACATCGAGGGCAGTTTCTGTCACCCACTGGGCTCGCACGCCTTCGTTTGAGAGAAATAAAATCAAGTGCAAGAAATTAAACCGGCTATCTGGGTAACTTTCGGCCCCTCTTTTATTCAGTTATTCTAATTGTCTCGAAATTCTGGGATCGTATAATGTTTTTAAAATACTTTGAATTACGAACAGTTCAAATCTGTTACGATATATTGACTTATATCATTGTTGCTTTAACAATGGCTTCTGTTGCCAGCTGCTCAAAAGGCTTTTAGTCGTTGACACCCACTTGCTGTTAGTAGATTAGAGATAGGACTTCGTCGTGGCATTATGCTTGCTTGGAGCAACCGGTCCATGATCTATACTCAACCTTAACACTCGTCTCGTACAGAATAAACTGTAAAAATATCTATATATGGTTCGATTCCCGGTGGAGGCAAGCAAATTTTTCTCTCTTCATTTATTCAAAATATATATGATGACACTATGTAGATCGTTTCAAACCCATATTAGTACCAGCCATTCAATTTCTTATACTATCGGCACAAGTATAAAAGATATTTAAAATGTATTGTGCACAATCAACCGTTTTAGTTTGCGATATACAAGTAATACTCGGCTTATACTTGGCTATTTGTTTTCATTTGCAGAGCTCTGAATTTTGGCGCTCTTGGTTCGATAATTGGACACGAGATAACGCATGCCTTTGATAAATTAGGTAAGTTTTGTTTGCCTTGTTTACTTAGTAGTTCTATGTCGATTTCGAGTCTAACAAATACTTGCTAATTCAATATCTTGATAATAATTGAATTATTGGTTGTCGTTTTTTTTTTACGCCGTGCTTTTAATTCAGTAGGCCTATTTAACTTTTATTTGTGTGACGGCGGTGTATATAATGAATCGATGTTTATCTTGTGTATTAAAATTAAGGTGGCGTGACTCCGCTCATAAAATAATGTCAATATCCAGAGAAAAAACTCACTGATGCGAGTTTGTAGCTCTCTTATTTTGATATAGGAAGACTATAATAACATGCTGGCGGTGTATCTTTTAACAGCCTTCTCAATTTCTCCAGTAATATCCGTGTGTATGTATGGTTAGAACTAAAAAGAACAATACAGTTCTAACTACATATATAGTAGATCTGTGTTGAACCCAAAGCATTACTCGAGGGTATGTAAGACTGAAATTCTACATTTCGACGAATCTTGAATTTCACGTCTGCTGACTAATGTAGTTTGCTATAGATATTTAACATTTTGGACTATGTTAACAAACAATTTATTGTCTTTTGCAGGTAGTCAGTTTGATAAAATCGGGAAGTTACACGCGTGGTGGGGGAATTGGACCACTCAAAACTATAACATCAACACCATGTGCTTTATTAAACAGTATCAACAATTTGAATACAATTCTCATTACGTAAGTCATTTTAAATAATAGAATAGAAGTCAAGTGTTTGGCCAAAATTCCATACCAGGCTGTCAGTTTGTTTGCCGCTGGGACAGGCAAATGTCTTATATGTTAAGTAACATTTGACTGGCATTGTATCTACATGATATCCTCCCTCGGGGTAGACATACTGGTGTCTGTCGACATGTTAACTATTTCTTATGCTCGTTTTGTCGATTGTCCTAGCTCCTTCTTGGTTCATAGCCATTAGCTGACTTAGGAGAGACAAGATGACCGCTGCATGCAATACAGATGAAGTCTGATAAAATATTCACGAATATTGTTAGGTTATAATGAATGGTCCTGTGAGTGCATATGTGATTGGCTAAATAAAGAATAACCTTGATGTCTCGTCTGTTATAAATATCATGTTTGAACTTTACTTGTTCTCAAAAGTCGGATAAACCGATTCAGTTAAACACACATATATCCGTAGACCTTAAGCTTGATTTCAAATGTTGCCTAATTGAACATTTGTACAAGGATATAGTATGTAATTTGAACCAGAATTAAAGGTTATCTTTGTTTCTGTCTCAACAGGTTGATGGAAACTTTACTATGGATGAAAATGTTGCTGATAATGGTGGATTGATAGCCGCATTTATGGTAATGGCACAAATGTCATATTACTACACGTATGGCTTGATTAAGGGATTAAAGTGTAATGTCGACTTTAATGCTATCATCGCGTATCATGATATAGATCAGATGTAATTATTATTGCAGGGTTGTTATCTTTAACAAGGCTACTTCTGAACTGCTCCAGCTGTTACCTGAACTGGGTTGTTGTCCCAAAATGTTTCACTGTGGCATGGTCAATAATCCAGAATAAACTGAATTAATTGCGACATGTACCGTCATTGTTTGTTTGTTTGATTGATGTGTTGTGGTACGTAAGGATGTTTAACAACAATGTCGATTTAAAATGATGGAAAGCGGGAAATAGTGGACAACCTCTGCATTCGCTGAAACCATTCGCTGCTATATCCTGGTCCCTAACCTAGTTTATTAGTTTAGTTAAAACATATTTAATTGATCAAAATTACAATGGAATTGGACACAAGTTATTGAACCTCTTTAAACAATATGAACATAATGACACACAAAACGAAAATGTATAAAGAAAAAACAGGATACGTTTGCATTGCTTATACGAAGGATTATTTACTGCGATGTTTTCATAGTCATATTATAATGACACAGCATGTGGTAACTTCGTGCGTGAACATCAGTTCAATGTACAACCAGCGCTGTCCATACTGTTATTGAAAAGTTCAAACATCAAGCTAGTATTCCTTACAATGTATTAATCACGGAATCGTCGTACTGTTTCTGCTTTACAGGGATATCGCTTATGGCGTAAACATAATGAGGAGAAGTTTGTATTGCCGGGAACAGAACTATCGCCGGACCAACTCTTCTTCTTAAGTTTTGCTCAAGTAAGTAAGCCAATATCATTAATATATTTTTGTTGGAAGATACCACGTCATATTACTATCAAATAGTCTGTTTTCTCTTTTTTATAAATATAAATTTTGCCAGATGAAAAAAATCGATCCCTTTTCTTTAATACTACTAAACCAAAATGGCCTTTTGGAGTTATGTCCCTTTATGAGTAGCTCTTCGCCATTCTCAAACAAAACCGTATATTGATAAAACCTAAACCAAACAAAATCGTTTGCAGCAATTTGAATCAAATCGAGATTAAAAGACAGGAATATGACTTGTGCACACAGCATCTACTTAACCTTCGTATGCTGTTACATACAGTGCTGTCCATTATCCATAGTAACTCATGCTGTCGTAGGCCTATACAGTGTTGTCCACAATAACATATGTTGCCATATGCTGTGCTGTCCACAATAACATATGCTGTGTTGTCCACAATTACATATGCTGTCGTATGCAGAGCTGTTCACAGTAAACGATGTAATACAGTTTCCATTTAATTTTAATATTCGTTTTGATTGTATTTTGTAGATGTACTGTGGTAAATACACCCCGAAAGGCATATTCCTGGCGTTGACGAGTGATAACCATAGTCCCAACCCGTCCAGGTGGGTACTCATTAGTTATTTATCTTCCAGCTTGATTAGTTTCCATCGTTCAATCGAATAATCTGTATACCTGTCTTGTGTTACTATCTTATACTTATACACTTAACCTATACTTTATGTGTCACCAAATAAAAAAGAACATTCAAATCCAATTTCAAATTTGTTGTGTTTTGCATGTTATGCTATAATATCAAATAAGCTTCAACATATTGTTTTTGCCGTTTAATAATGAACAAGTCTACTCCTTTAAATCTGTGTAATTAAATAAAAAAAAACTATTACTTTAATCCAGAAACCAGTATTTGCAATCGAATAACAGCATATTTATTACCTAATCGTATATATCTAATTTAATAATTAAACTCTTAAATGTCAATGTAGGAAGTTAATGTATATATTTTAATAATCAGTATTTTGATTTATTTCAGAGTTACTGGTGCTTTGAAGAACTCTGAGGAATTTCCAAGGATTTTTAACTGTGGATTAACGGCACCTATGAATACACATCTTCGTTGTAAAGTTTGGTGAGCCAATAAGATGCCTTCGTGTGCTGTTGATATGAAGAACAATATTGGAGAGACTTACGTGAATTTGTGTTGTTTTTTTTTTTCATTGGGTGTGCTGACAATTATTGATTACCTTAAGAAGAAAACAACGCTTTTGAACCCATTTGGCACGCTTTTGAATCTAGAATCTAAACTTTCTCATTATCTAATGTTCGCTTTAGGTTGAGTTTATATACTCGGAAACATTTTGGTATCTATGTCGAGAATGCCCATCTGGATTACATGCCGGAATTCGTGCTTAACTACATGCTGAGATTTTATGTGTCTGGTGTATTTTTTTTAATATAGACAAAGAATATTTAGCTTACCACAAGTCGGGTCCCTGGCTAGCATTTGCCAGAGCTCTGACACCGTTTGAGCTACAGAGGCTCTCGACAGAACAGCTGAGGACTTTCATCCAGGTAAAGACTGCGAATCTTTGTTGATATATGATTTTGCATTTAGAGGATCAAACATTTTGAGTTTGTATCTGGAGCTCTTCCCGCAAACAAGTTGAACCAAATAAGTGGATTGAGTTTGTTCTGTTAAGGCTTTCAAGGGGAATAACTCGTGTATAACACTTCAATTATGTTATAATAAGGCCATGTACGAACACACTCCCCATTATTATAGTGTTTTATAATGACAAAGGTTAGCTCTGTGTCTCACTTTAACATTATAATTTTTGCATTTCTGCGGTATTTACAAACGATTTAAGTCCTTAATTATGACGCATTTAATATTACCTGCTGATGGAATTGCTCTCCTTCCAAGCCGTCCTATTCAATGATAATACCAGGTTAACTTCTCACACCTATAGGCGCCCTCCATTGAATTAAACCCCGGCCGGATATGATTCACCACTGTCCTCAATGGCGTTCAATTTCTATGAATTATTACTTTCGTATCAATAAATCAATGTAAACGTGTTAAAAACTAATTGTGATCAAACATTTTGTCATAATCTAGAGTTTGATATTATTATTTATTTCACGTTAATGAAACTTTTTTTTAATTTAAATACGATCTTTTTTTAATATTGTTATGCAGTCGGAGTAAGCTTATTATAAGAGATTCGGCATTGTATACATGTCTTCTAGTGCAACGAACTAAAACATTCCAATTACCCTTTAGCTTTTATTTATGTGAATGTTTTTTAAATAGATCGATGTAAAATTGGCTGCAATTGTGTTCGTGTGGTCTAGGCGGGTTGTATATGTAACGTTCTTTCTCCAGACACAGGGGTTATATCGGCTTATGTAGGCCTATACATTCGATAAACGGAGTTGGCAAAGACCTATATTATAATGTGCTCTTCAGTGGTATCAGAGACTCCACCAATGAATCAACAAGCGTCTAAGGATTTTTGTCAATGTCAAGGGTCAAAGAATCAAATGGCTCGTTCCTTAAGATGGCGAGCAGTTGTACACACCGTGTCGAACACGTCATTTGATTCGATATTGTTACTGGTTTGCCAATTGGACCAAGTGCTAATTTCTCATTCCAACTACAATACACTATTCAGAAAACCCAAGAATACAGTTTTGTTTTTACACTATTTAGCACTGGATCTCACATAGCCTAAATCGGATATTTCTTTACGCCATGGTATTGCGTCCACAGGGATCCACAATCTAATGAAGTCTTATTGTTTACAAAATATTCTCTCAAACATAATATAAGTTCGATACCTAAATCGATAGATATGGACTGTCCAACTATGTGAGTGACTCGACACTATAAATACGATTACGAATTAGACTGCATGGGTTGAAACCTTGTGATATAGAACATGTTTACATTTATAAATGTTTGGCCATTGACGAATAAAGTGGTTTCCATATGAGACACTTATAAAACTACAACTGTAATGGAAAAAACACAGTTACTTTACTAAACTATCTTAAGTATAAAACAAAGGCGAGCTACTGAACAAATACTGTTATGCTTTTTAAGACGAAAATATGTAAAATATGTTAAACGTGTGTGGTTTTCAGCCTTCATATTAAAAGCTATCTGTGATTTCAATATAATCAAGTTCATCTTAGTCTGTATATGGTATTGTTCACAGTCAATTTGGTTACGTTACTATTGTTGGTTGCGGTGTTTTGTATATATTTTATAACTGCTGTGTCAGTTGCTTAAGCCTTGTTATGGAAAAGGCCTTCGCTCGTGTGCCACGTGATCTATGTAATTCTTTGTAAATATGCTTCACAATAACTCCTGACCTGTCAATATAGACGAGGTTTGCAGGAAAAATGAAATAGCACAGGTGTAATAAGCATTGCTTTTGCACCATTTTTCATTTTTTGAAATAAATCAGAAGCCCTAACAAATAATGGCATATTTACCAGCGGTTACTGAAAGTGTTACTCCTCAAAGGCTTTCAACGAATTTGTTTGCTGTGTGAGCTGAAAATTACTCGCTTTAATATTTTGGGGGCCATATTTTTGACTCGGAGAAGGAACTCAATATGTTTTGTCTTGCCTCGTAATGGTAGTAAATCTAATTTTTTTATATATAGTTCTGGTATGTACAAAAATATTTCACCGATGCTAAAACCATAATAAGTCTTTACTTTAATACATTAAATCAGCGACACTACAACTGCTTCAATGATTAGCTGTGGCGAAAATTTGTCAAGTACTACATATTTTACCTAATAACATTTTATTTCTACGACCGATCCAAGGTACATTATTTTATAATATTAAAGTCTTGTATCTTTGTACGTTACTTTAATTAAGAATTTTCACATTTGCAGTAATTGGTACCACGAATGCATTTTCCATTCATTCTGATTTAACGTTAAAATCCATATAGCAATAAAATTCTGCGTTGTGACTACTTATATAACTATGCAACAATGTATATAGAGCTATATGTTAAACTAGTTAAACGAAAATAGCATTTGATACATTTACATTCTTTGATTCATTAATATAAGTATCTCGTATCTCAAATATTGACTATGTGTGACCAATTCATATTTGGATCTAGTGGTACAAGTTTTACCATTTTAATTGTCATTTTGATACACAAAAATGACACGGTTGTCCGAAATTATGTTCTATCAACGAATTCTGATTAGCACGGTTAACGTATAGATATATTTAACTTTATGCAATAAATCAGCAACGTTAAAAGAAAAAAATATTTAATAAAGCACGAGACTGTTTGTGAGAACAGAAAAATAATTCGACCTTATTTTTCAGACAAACCCCATTTTAGTTATTCTGGCCGAATTGTCAGTATTCAGATTTTCGGATTATATATAATTATACAAACATGTCCTATATTTGTGCAATCGTGTAACTTTAAGTATACTCGTACCTTGCTAGTTTCTCTTTCTTTCATTTTGATATCACAATCGTCATGGGTATATGATGTATTATAGCACTATTTGTATACCCGATCTATTGGTATGCTGGTATATTGGTAATATATTACTATTTAAGCCGTAACTTTGGTCAATTATATATATTCTTAACTCACTGTAATATAGTGGTATAAATGATTGACCATTTTTACTATTTCTCTCGTTAATCACTTTCGCTACAATTTTACATTGTTAACTTGCGTTTCTGTTTAAGCGGTCAATGGCGAAATAGTGATGTAAAAATAACAGAATGTAAAACTCTCTTCATGTCTTGTAGCTATTTAATTTGTCATTTGGTTTCATGGAAACTACATTTTATATATGCAGTTGGAACTGTTGTCGTTTAATGGCCATTGTTACAACTGGTACAGTTTGATGTTTTTTGATGAGACTGTTGTCATTTAATTGTTATTTGGAATAGTTATATTATTTTAACAAACGTTGCCAATTTTGTCATTTTGTTGCCATTTGCTTATAAATGCTGATTTTATATGTCTTCAAACTTCTAATAATTGTTGTTAAGCTGATAGTATTGAGCATATTGAAAGAGCTTCCAGTTAGAGTTAAATATAGTCAGCTTCGGATGGCCATTTTGTTGATTTGGTGTTATTCAGATGTTTAAAAATTTCATCAATGTTTTCTTTTTAATTGTTAGACTTAAAAACATTTGTGAGCTAAGCCATTTTGCGCTTAGATTTCAAAACTTATTCGTTACTATTGTTACTTTTTCAGCTTTACAATTTGTTGGGGCGTAAATACCAGATATAAATGTATGCTTATTCTTTATAATGCTTTGGTAGCAATATATTTCAAAAATTTATATCAGTGATTTTATTTGATAAAATAATGACTGTTCATCTGTATTAACGCATATTGTGTCTATTAAAGAATCACAGAGACACATTTTACTTATCTGATTGCGATATAAAAAATTTACCATATCAAATACAAAATATCCTCCTCCCATTTTTCTCCCATTTATAAGTTTTAACAGTTTCGAAAAAACAATAATAAATCAGTATCTGGTTGATACAACTTGCACAAAAGCCAGGTCTAAATTAACTTCCTTTAATGTTTTTGTCGCATTGAGATCTGGAATAATCCTGGAGCAGATGTGGATCCCTGCATGACGCTGTGGGGTTCATTAACGACTGTCTCAATTGTCAATATAAAACGCATATCATGTTAAATAATCGACAATCATGCATGGGCATGCCATAAGTGAGTTTGGGGAAACAGATCTGTTGTTGGTTATTCTAGACCAATCAATCGACTCCATTTGACTCCAGATTTTTACATGCGACAACAGAATACCAGGTCGAGATCGTGATTAATTGACATCACTTCAACGTACTTTTTTGTTTTATTTCTTTTACCTTGTAAATGTGTATATGAATTCAATCTTTTGTATATCAAAGCAAAGATATAGTAAATTGACAGATTTTTATTGGCTATTTATTCAGTTGTAAATAAGACAATTTAAAATTAAGTTTCAAAATTGCGTAAGTTGTTCGTTTAGTGTTTTATCTGTTTACTTCGCTTAAGTGATATGATTAAATTTTATATTAAAACCTCTGACGTTTTGTCGTTCCTTGATGCCAATAAGAGCCAGAGAGTGCCATTTTCCCAATAGTATAATACGTTACTCTAAATTTTATTTCACTTATTGACGCAGATGAAGTTTTACGACTGAAATCTATCAAAGAATACAATCTCTATACAATTGCTCTGACGACAACCCCTCCAAAGAGATTTACTCTGACGACAACTACGCAGAGGATTATTGCTCTGACGCTGCTGTTCCGATGAGATTTACTCTTACGACAATTGCTCCGAGGATAATTGCTCTAATGACAATTGGTCCAAGGATAATTGCTCTGACAACACATTTTCTGAAGAGAATTTCTCTTAAGACAACTGCACCGTGTGACTTTTGCAACTCAGCTTTGCTTCGTGTTACGTTGTTCCTATGGGATACTTGTTGCAGAGCAATGTATTCGGTTGATTGACTGATTGATTGGTGTTTTACGCCATGCTCAAGGGTATTTCACTTACATAACGGCGTTGTATTCCAACAATAATTGACGATAGCACAACCATAAGATGTGTTTGTTTGTTTGTTTGTTTGATTGGGGTTTAACGTCGTACTTAAGGGTATTTCACTTATATGACGACGGATTGTCCACTTCACACTGCTCCTTGCCTTATTACGGTGGAAAACCGGGAGGAAACCTCGTAAAAACCACCTCCGCGATTGCCGGAGCCACATCTTGTGACTCACTCATATATCTAATGGTCGACAGGCGGACACGATCCTGTGAACGGTACATCGAAGTAGGCTCCGAAAGCGCACTCGCTAACCACTAAGCTACGGCCACGGGCCCCCATAAGATGTGAAGTGTTTTGATAAAGTTGGCAAGTTAATCTCCCTCCGGTGCTAAGTCAAGACAGCATTTCTAATCTGCAAACAAACTGTCCTGAGCCAGAGGGCGCAATGTCAATTTGTCGTGGAGGCAATTATTGTCGATGTCCAACAGTTGCTCCGACGACGTATTCTACAGCGACAAATGCAGGACATGTCGTCGGAGCAACTGTCTGTGAACAAGCGGGAAAAAGAGAGAATTATGTAACAACTACAGCGACGGCACCAGGAAGGGGTAATGTAAATGAAAAGACGCTGCAAACCGCAGCTTTGTTTGTTTGTTTGTTTGTTTGTTTGTTTGCTTGGGGTTTAACGACGTACTGAAGGTTTTTGCACTTATATATGACGACGGATTGTGCATTTCAAACTGTTCTTTCCTTAAATACGGTGGAAAACCGGGAGGAAATCTCGTAAAAACCACCCGCGATTGCCGGAGCCACATCGTGTGATTCACTTATATGCCTTATATTCCACAGATAAACTAAAGACCCGCCGGTCAGCACTTTTGTAATTATATTTATTTTCATTGACTTATCGCTTGATTGATTGATTGATTGATTGATACGTTTTCACTGTTTGGTACGTGGCGGGGCTGTCCAATAGTCCGAGGTAGCCACCATCCAATGATGACAACTAAAGCTATCTAAAAGGCGATACAAAATTAATTCATACTATTAGTTTAAAGACTTTCTAGCCAATCGACAAAAAAACTGCTATGCAAACTGTAACGCATGTATGTTATAGCATCTTCGCGAGCCAAGGTTAAGACATGGGTGTATTAACCTTGGCATATTAGAAACCTCTATCGTGTTATCTGAGTCGACTAAGGGCACATAATCTTGTCCGATCTGGGGTTTTCCCCTAAATCCACCGGCCAATGGAATAAGCCGATTCAACAACAGTAGGAGTGTACTACAGGAGGACAAAAATAATGACGGAAAGCAGTGCTCAAAATCAACTATAAACAAGATCAAGAGCAGTTTTTGTGTTCTCAGTTTAAATAATATCCAAACTCAGTCGTTGTACTATTTCTTGGTGTCTCATTTTGTACCGATCAAATCCGGTTTAGCTTGTGAACGCAGAGGGGCTTCTCGCAAGGCTATAGAGGTAAGACCGCGACGGTTTTAATCAAATGTTGGAGTCTGAAGATGTTTGAAAAGAACTTTCATAACAAATACACGTGGCTGTTGTGTGGTAGAGCGTCGCTGATATGCTGGGGTTCCCACGACTTTGGGTGTATGCTGCCAATAAAAAATTCAGCATATGAGGCTTGGTCAGAACACAAGTAAGCAGTGTTTTATCGCATGGTCTCTCTATACGAGTCTATATATAGAGATACCATGTGTTTGGATGATGGTGTTATAGCAAAACGGTGAACAAATTACTTGTGTCCAACTTTGTATCCATAGAAATAAAAAAGATTTATTATAAAATGGTGAATCCATTATAGCAAAAGTCAACCGGCTGGCCGGACGGACAGACAGGCAGATGAATCCGTAATAGCAAAAGGCACAATTACAGTTAATGGTTAATATGTCTACCAAGTTTCACAAACATACGCCTTCTAGTTTTCGAGTTCTGCTCTGGAAACGGATTAGAGCCATTCGGCTTGTCGGACAGACAGACAGACAGATTTTCAAAATGATGAATCCGTAATAGCAAAGGCACAACTACAGTTAATGGTTAATATGCCTACCAAGTTTCACAAACATAGGCCTTCTCGTTTTCGAGTTCTGCTCTGGAAACGGATTAGAGCCATTCGGCTGGTCGGGCAGACAGACAGACAGATTTTCAAAATGATGAGTCCGTAATAGCAAAAGGCACAACTACAGTTAATGGTTAATATGCCTACCAAGTTTCATAAAGATAGGCCTTATAGTTTTCATGTTCTGCTCCGGAAACGGTTTGGAGCCAACCGGACGGACGGATGGACGGACGGGCGGATAGACGGACGGACGCTGATCATACCATAATACCACCGATTTGTATCGGGCGTATAAAAATGGTCTCAGAAATGATGACTTTATTTAGCAAGGCCAGCATGGATATATTTTTTAAATATTAATCACACTGGCACAGAGTTGTCGATTATAACCGATGAATCATCTCCTGTTCTATCTTAACTCCCAGATCAAAGTTTCTGAATAGGTCTTAATCTGGAGTTGCTATAACCACCAGACTTCATGAGAGGAGGTAATAGCCATGTGCATGATATTGAAAATGTGTAATAAAAATGTTGCAAAGAAGATATTCGGTATTCGGGAAGTTTGGCCATGCTTAAGGTTTTTGTTTCCCTTGTATGTGATAATGGGTCTTTGTTTCCAGTAAAACATTTTCGTAACATCTCTCCAAAATTTTCTTGGATTAATTTTCGAATTATTCGTTTACTCTTATATATTTTTTATATTTGTCGTTTTGTTCTGACAAATATGATGTTGTCAAAAAGTTTCGAATTTGAATAAATACACTATCCAGTCAACTTATAAATAATACCAAATTCCCTCCCCTTCTGCAGGCCACAAATTGTTTACTTTCTTCCAAAAGTGGTTCTTCGTCTTTGTCGTCTTGTTAGACCAACATCAGAACAAATGACAAGATACGCATCTTTAGTTTCTGTATTTCGGTTTATTAAACCATCATCATCGGGAATGTCCAACTTGCTTATGGTTTCATACACCTAATAATAAAAAATAATCATAACGTTTCTTGTCGTTTTTTCTGAGTTGTGATGCTGGTCTTTGTCCGTGTCTTTAGAAGAGTTACAAATGACTTACTAGAATCGGGTTGGTTTCTCTTGAGCTTCTCTGTGCGGCCGGTTTCTTTTTAACTTTGGAAGTAAAATATTGTTTAAACACAACTTTTAAGTTGTGACTTTTGTCTTGCTAAATAACCGGAGTGGAGAACACTGTATAAATCAGTTTCAGCTGCGAAAATAACACAATTTTATTCTGTTGATTTGTTTGTTTGTTAATTTGTCTGTCTGTTTGCCTGTTTGTTTATTTTTTCGTTTGTGTTTGCTTTTTTTGTTCGTTTGTTTGTGTTTGGTTATTTGTTTGTTTGGAGCTTAAAGGATTTATAGCAACGTCAGAAGACCATCTACGTTTAAGGTCTTATGAAAAGAAGATTGCTCTCTTAATACACAACATGCAGCGTTTTCCAGTTTATTTTACCACCTAT
>JAQQZZ010122876.1:0-14419 GCA_030265115.1 Mopalia vespertina
ACCTGTACTTCTGATAAGGTAATCTTTGGTAAGAGATTTAAAAAGAGAAAAGGAATTTTTGGTTTTCAGGTTTATGGGCAATTTGTTCCATTCAATGGGAGCCTTAATTCTGCATGTGTGTAGTGATAAGTTTGTCTTATGAAAAGGGCGGTATAGATTTATAGAGGATCTTCTGGTAGGATATACATGAACATCTGACTGCATTCTGAAATAGTTTTGGAAAGATAGCGGAATTGCATTAACATTATAGATAAATTTATGTGTGAATAGATTTAACATAAAAGTGTTTATTAAAGGAAGTGGTAATAGATTATGCGTTCTACATAGTTCAGTAATAGAATCAATTCTGTTCGCAGAATTAATTAGTCTGATTGCTCTTTTTTGGAGACGGAAGAGAGGAAGCAGATGACTCTGGTAGGTATTTCCCCACACAAGATTACAATACGTGAGAAGTGGATATATAAGGGAGTAATATAACAAAAATAGTGATTTTTTATTTAGGAGACATTTTAGGTGACTGATGATTCCAATGTTTCGGGATATTTTCTTACAAATAAAATTTATATGAGTTGTCCAGTTTAATTTGTAGTTGATAAGAACACCAAGAAATGAAAAAGTATCTGTTTGGCTAAGAGTTTCATCACATATTTTTAATGTTAACTTTGGAATTTTATCATTTCGTTTCTTCGAGGGAGGTATATATATAAATTTAGTTTTTTTAACGTTGAGCGATAATTTGTTGCTATTTAGCCAGTCACACAGTCGGTCACATTCACGGTTAAAGTTTTGACATAGGACCAGAGGATCATTATGTGTTAAGACCAGACTAGTGTCATCAGCAAAAAGTAAGGTGGCAAAGTCTCTTGAAGCATTAAAGATATCATTTATATAAATCAAAAATAATAAAGGCCCTAAAATGGAACCTTGAGGGACTCCTATATTCGAAAATTTTAGTGATGATATTTGGTTGTTATAATTTACACTATGTTGTCTATTATGGAGATAACTATAAAACCATTCGTACGTTACATTATTAAATCCATAATGTTTTAACTTTTCTAATAAGATGTCATGATTGACAGTATCAAACGCCTTACTTAGGTCAAGAAACAGAGTAATACTATATTCATTCGATTCTTTAGCTTTTATTAATTTATCGTATAATGTAATCAGGGCGTGAGAAGATGAATGACATGATCTGAATCCATATTGATGTTCATATAGAATGTTTTGTTCCTCCAGGTAAAGTTTTGTTTGGTTGGAAACAACTCGCTCGATAATTTTACTAAATGTTGACAGAACAGAAATTGGACGATAATTTTTTAATTCAGTGATTGGGCCAGATTTATATACAGGTGTTATTTTTGCAATTTTCAACTGGTCAGGAAATATTCCTGTTATGAGAGATCTATTTATAATGTGTGTGAGAGGGAGAGAAATTTTGTGGACAACATGTTTAATTAATTCTGATCGGATATCATCAGTGCCAGGTGAGCCATTTTTTAATTGCTTTATTATGCTGATGACTTCAAGTTCGGTACATGGTGTAAATTTAAATTGTGCATGTTGTAATGGGGAAAGGTAATAATGAAAGTCATTATTGGAGGGTGGTATTTTTGTCGCAAGTTCATGTGGTATATTATTAAAATAATTATTAAATGACTCAGTTATAACTTTAGGATCAGTTTCTTCTGTACCATCAATTTTAATTAAGTTTGGTAACTTTTTTTTATTTGTGTTTGTGTTCATAAGATTATTAATTACTTTCCATGTACCCTTTATACAATTATTTACCGCGTTAAATTGATCATCGAAATATTTTTTCCTACTTGCTTTAATTGTATGGTTCAGGTTGTTCCTGTAAGTCCTATATTGATTACTAATTTCTCTACAATTGTGTCTCATATGACTTCTATAGAGTTTATTCTTTAATTTTATGGAGTTTTTAATTGCTACCGTTATCCATGGTTTGTTTCTTTTTTTAGAGGTTTTGTATCGCTTAAGTGGAAAAGACTGTTGATATATATTATCAAAAGCTGAATGAAATGCTGAGAAAGATTCATTTACAGCATTCTCCAGAAGAACATTGTTCCAATCATAGTTGTTGACATTTGTAATAAATTTATTTATATTATTTTGAGTTATTTCCCTTGAGTAGTAGACTTCAGAGTTATTTGTTTTTTATTATTAATACAAATTGTACTTATATTAAAGATTGGATAATGGTCTGTTATATCTGTGATAAGTATACCAGAGGAAATGTTTTTTTCGTGATAGTTAATGAAAATGTTGTCAATCAATGTTGCAGTTTGGCGTGTTATACGGGTGGGTTTTGTGATTTTAGGAAAAAGGTTGAGAGACTTGAAAATTTCCAGAAAAGTTTTTGATGAAGTATGAGTTTCAGTATTAAAAAGATTTACATTAAAGTCACCTAATATTGTGCAATATTTATTTTCTAAATGGGCTGACTCAAGTATTTTTTGTAGATTTTCATTGAAATAGTCAATATTTTTCCCGGGTGGCCGATATATTAAACCTATGATGTGTTTTCGGTCATTTGTTTTTATTTCAACAAAAAGTGTTTCATACTCCCCATTTTTGTCTAAGATAGTAAGATCATCCCTAACATGGCATTAGATTAATCAGAAAAAGGTATTTGTATATTCCCAGTATCAACTACAATGTGATAATAAATCGACTTTAAGCTATTACATTACTATGAAAACAACGAGAAGGTTTACAACTGTTTAAATAGCAATTAAACGTGATGCTTTTCTTGAATAATAGCAGTATCATTGTCGACTTGAAAAAGGGAAATAACTCATGATACTTTAATATTTAGCACACCACATCGGTAGTTATATTAAACAAAGGATGTGTCCTGGTTTCGTCATTCAACATCAAAATGTTTACAGCTACGGCTTTCATATAAAAAAGTATGAAAGCTTTCAAATTCAGTATTTATAATATCGAGTGGTTGCGTAATAATGATAAATCATTTTTTCATCAATGCAAATTTTAAACAATAGACATAACTAATGAATTTACGCTCCAAACAATGTTATATTGAACACACTACAATGGTTTCTTCACAGTGATTTATAATTCATGCGTTGTTTGTTTGTTTGATTGGAGTTTAATGTCGTACTTCACACGTTGTAGCGGCAAGTTTAATCTCCATTTATCTAAATGCAATTTTATCCGCACAACGTGCACTCTTTTTGCCTCTGACTGTAGGGTCTTCTTTATTTTCAAAGCTTCCACGACTTCCCTTGGCTTATTGTTGCTATTACGCTGTTTCAAAACATAGGAAGCCTTTTAGCGATACCATGGTAATCAGTTGTTTTATCTAGTTTCGTCCAGTATGAGAATTGTCACCCCCATCACTACCTACACACCCCGTCCACCCACGCATTTCCCCACTCTCCAACAGGCTTTTAAATAGGTTAAGCCACAGATGATTTTTCTCGTGTGCTAGACAATTCCCCAGAGACAAGTTTCTAAAGTACAGTCGTTAATCTCGAGTTGTTTTGGGTAATCTACAGACATAATGATATGGAGCGAAGGCAATGATAATGTGCATGGTTTACACGATATGTGATAATTATAGCATAGAAGTTATCTGGTATGTACACACACTATAAATATAGCATTGAAGTTATCTGGTATGTACAAACACTATAAATATAGCAAATAAATAAATCCCCGTTATGTTTTGTTAGACAAGCTTCCTTGTGACATATCGAATGGAACTCTTTTCAAATAGTTGACAAGGTTGTTAATGTAAGGGATGTTTTATTGAATTAACTTTCTCACTTTGCATATTGCGGGGATTGCATCACGTCTTTTAAGAACAGTAAATCCGGACATGTTGCGAACTGTCTCAAATTGACAACATAACGTTTGGCCTGACATGTAGTCGATTTGACCAAACCGATTCCGAAGTAAATCAACGTTATACTCATATAAGGGTTTCAGATTATTGGTAGAAATGTGATCCTTGGTATTCTGATGAACTGCTAAAACGCCGAGACTGCCATCAACCAGATTATAGGAAAGTTGGTTGCCACGTAACACCAACCAGTTGTCATAGGCCCGTTGTCCAACAGCAATGGGTGGGTATTGTTCCCAAGGATAGTCTCGGTTAGTAATGAAGTAATCTTCTGACATATACATGAACAGTTCTCCAGAAGTGTTAGCTCGCTTTCTGAGGGAACTCCACGATAACGCTTCAAAGGGAGTAATGTTATCCACATTTATTCGCCGACCAGTTATCATTACAGGAGGTGAGTTTTGACCTGTCAATAAAGTGCTGTTTAATACTATCTTTACGGTGTCCACTATACTGTCATCAAATAAAATATCACCATTCACAAATCCGTACATCTCGCTATCTATTGCTTCTCTAGCCTGTTTGAACATCATAGGTAACATTGGAGGTCCGTCCTCCCCGGGTAAGGAGGCTGTTATTGGAAGAACAGTCCAGTTCAAATCCCGAGCACTCTGAGCCACAGTAAAGTTGTTTGTGAATATCACGGCAGTGATATTAAAAGGGAATAATAGTCTCCAGTTGTGAAGAGTATTGTTAAAAACATGTTGTTTCCAGGACCAATTTGGCCATGTTGTAAATAATGTCAGCAAACTGGATTCCTTTTTGGCGATCGTTGGGAATTTTAAGTCATCAGTGACAACAGAACTCTGATTACCTCCCCTTTCAATGACGGGTGAAATGTAATGCGGGACTGGAACTGGCGTGCGTGTATTAATGATTAACACAGTCGCAATCCACGGAGAAAACATCACACCCAACACAAATCCTATCATAAGACAGAATACAAGGACGATCGTACGACTGTTTCGTGTCATCTGCAACGTGGAAAAAAAAACAACATATAATCAGTTGAGCAACTTTAGCTTTCATGTAGCTCTAAGTTTAAGTGAAGCAATACACGGTGTAAACGTTCGCAAACAAAATACATTATTTGCAGTTTTTACATACGATCCCAGCCGCCACCCCCCGAATCCCGAATCCCTCCCCCCCCCTCCCCCCCCCCCCGAAAAATACCCAACAAAACAAAACAAACAACACCAGACAAAAGCAATAAGCAGACAAGTGTGCAACATTCTCTCTCGGACAGATCATAGTCGCTCACTGCTCCATTGTCACTGTGAAGGTCTGTTATAGCCACTCTTATTGCTTTTCAATTCAATTCAAAGCATTCAATGTGTAAGCAACTAAACAGATCCCTCGAATTCCAAAATAGTCGTCGGAATTTTAGCTACATTTAAAATACTAATGTTTTTAATGTTTTTTATAGGCGCATATTTGTGGTACGATTTTTAGTAACGTTTTTAAGAGGATTTCCCTTATTTGAAGAATTGTGATTGGTCGATAAAGAAATATGAAACATTCGACCAATGAAAACACCGCAAATAAGGGGAATCCCCTGAAATCGAAGATTTTGTTTGTTTGATTTGGGTTCAACGTCGTACTAAGGTATTTCACTAATATGACGACGGATTGTCCATTTCACACGGCTCCTCGTAAAAACCACCCCCGCGATTGCCGAAGCCACATTGTGTGACTCATTCATATACCTGATGGTCGACAGACGGACTCGATCCCGTGAACGGTAAATCGAAGCAGGATTACTCAGGGCACACGCTACCACTACGCCAACCGCGGGCCTGAAATCGAAGATTCTTACAAATTTAAGGCCGATTTTATCAACTTACAGTTTAAAAGAGGAGAAACGAAAAGTCTCTGAGGGACAAAATAGAAAGAATGCATTCTGATGCTTTGTTTGATTGTTTGATTGGAGTTTAACGCCGTACTTAAGGTTATTCCACTCACAAGACGGCGTGCCAGACCTATGGGTGAAAGAAACCACCCTCAACGCCATGCAATTGCAACACGAGATAAGACATATTGGAAAACAAATGGATTTTTTTTTTAGACATTTTACATGGTTCCCAATTGAATTCCAGTGAATACAAAGTTTGATTAAGCGTATCTTTCTAAACGTTTTTGTTTGGTTCGTGTTTTTTTCAATCGGCATGATTTCAAAATGATCTTTAACCGAGTGATCAGGGAGAGGGAAATGTTCAGGTATTAAGGATATGAGGTTTGACCTAATTGAGCTAATTATTGTTGGCTCTAGGTCGAAAGGGATTTTTGGTTTCACCAATATGGTTTCAGAACGTTTTTACAAGTTTTACAAGCACTTTCTGAATCACAATTTAAACTGTCTAACAAATAATAAACATTTCTAGTTTGATTGCCAACGAAGGAGACTTTATCTGGTATGTAAGTTTTAAAATTTCGATCTTGCCTACATACATGCGAAGAGGTCGCCTAGTATATCATCTTGGAATAAGGGCCTTAAAGACAACAGAACAGGTCTGATTGAAGGTAGCAAGAGGGCTAGAATTTCTGTGAAACCTTACTATATGTGATTTAATAATTCCCTTGAAAGTTTGTGGATGATGAAAGGATTTAGGATGAAGTAGTTGGTGAGTATCTGTAGGCTTGAAGAGCACATTCATATCCACAGACCCTAAAGTATGTAAATTAGGAATCTTGTATACCGTAACATCTAAACAATCTACGCTATCAAAGCTAATAGTATAGGCTGGTGTTTAATGTTCGTATCGTGCTGATTAAGTGACACTGAAAAGATCAAGTTTATCTCTAAATGCTACTAGAGTATAAATATGTCATCCAAATATCTACAATACAACAATGGGTTGCTTAGCACACTTTTCAAGGGCTTCATGTTCACATTCTGCCATAAAAATTTAAGCATAGTTGGTGCTAAACCTTTTACCCATTGAACTCAAAATCGTTACATTTCAAGCCGAGTTCCAACAGTTTCAATATGTCAGTAGTTGGACGACGGGGGTCAGGATACCGATCGAAAGCATTTTTAACAGAACGAAGTCCTGCCTCAATGTCGATATTTGTGTACATAGATTCTATGCAAGTGTGACTAATATGACGTCTTTATCAACCTGAATTTCAGATAACTTATTACAAAAGTCCTCAGTACTTTTTATGAAACTGGGATGCAAGTTAGCAATTGGTTTCAGGTCGCTTTGTTCAGTTCTCTTTGATCCTCTGAAGGTAGAATTATTTCATTGAAGTTCCTTCGGTTTTCTGGTCAAATAGGGTTATCTAGCTTTTTATAATGGTCAGGATTACGTTCTGCCTCATTTTTGTAATCCTGCCTATCCATAATGACCGTAGCTGATGTGAGAAAAAATAGGATTGCTTAGAATCAAACTTATGTAAACCAAAGAAAATAAAACTATTTATCTGGAATAAAAGTAGAATTAAGAAAAATAAGCAAATAGTTACTGACAAATAACAATATCTTAACACTACAAAAAATATTAAGATCACCTGTCAACAAAAACGTTATTGGTTCAAAATAAAATCAACACTTGGTATATATGAAATAATAGTATTTACACGAATACAATTAGGAAATGATGAAAAAGCCAATTAATACGAAAAAATAGTAATCGTAAAATATATACAGAATTTTTAACAAAAACAAGATACACTGTAGGGCTAGAAGCATTACGGATGATTGCCCCTTTTCAATAGCAATAAACAAGTTGATAGTAAAATGATGCTGGTAGACTATATATACCTATTCTTGAACTATAATTATATTGTATAGATATATATTTTTTTTTTTCTCTTCAATACACCATCTACATTTTCGTAGATGGTTTTTCGTTGCCATTCAACCTGATTCGAACAAGTATAGCCAGATTAGTCGGTGTATAAAGGCCTAAAGCTCCCTGTGTTATAGAATTATTTCTACCTATTTATACCTGGGGAAAACATTTGTAGTCAGGTATATAATAGTTTCACATTGGTAAACACAGGCGTTCATGAGTATAACTATTTATACCAGCCAGACTATTCATATTCGAATACAGGTAGCCTAGAAATATTTATACCGTTTTGAAATGCTCAGGGGAAAAATGAGCTGAGAAAATCAACTCTGTCTACTTATTTGTCATATTGCCATTACCCTTATCGGCCGAGCTGAGAAGCCATCCATGTTAAAAAAAGTTATTTGAACTTTTACCTTCCCACAAAAAAAATCGTCGGAAGATAAAATAGTGGCAAAATCTAATAAACGATTGACGATAATTGCTTACCGCTGTTCAGACAAGTATAATCCAACATCTGATAAAACAAAAATGGGCAAAAATTCAATATTTGTAGTAAAATCCACTTGAACTCAAATAAGATTCTGTCTGACAATTCTGATCACTCCTGTAGGCCTATACGCAGGTTCACTTGGCCTTTAAACTTGCATAAATTTATTTTCGTGTCTTTCGATGAAGTGTTCCAGTTAAATCGTCAACAACTTTGGAAATTTCCACCAAAGATTTGTTAATTAATAATGACGTAGCTAAATGACAATCATGTACTACGTGTGCGTATGTTTTGTGCTTCCAAAATAATGACACAGAAAGTTGTCGAGTTGACACAGCTGTTTAACTTCAGCTGTTGTTCATGTCTATCGATCGAGTACAAACTATTTGCAAATGTAAATCTTTTAATTTTAGCTCGATTTAATCTACGTAGATAATCCATCTTGCGACAGCAAATGTATGTGCGGGTTGTTTATGCTAGACCTCAGCTAAAATTCATGCTATATCAAAACAGGATAACTGACAACATTCGGTTTATGTGTTTGGCAATCGAATGTCCGAATTATTTAAAAAGGCAAACATATAAGCCCAATGTTAGGGCTAGGGAAAAATAGAAGAGAGAGGTGATGATAATGATAACATTTCATTTTTTTCAGTCTAGGAGTAAGTCTCAGAAATGGACAACCTGCATTGGAGATGGAAATAACAACTAACGGTTGGACACTATAGTATTGGCTTAACACCACCACAATAATACGTTGCCAAAATACGATAACGCAAACTTTAGATTTGGGACATTGCATTTTAAATAGGAAACATTACAGACACAATACATACCTGGCAGATGAAATGAATAACTATCGGTTAGACAGTAGTATAGGCTTAAGACAGCCACGAACATCCTCTATAGTGTCTTTACTCTTTATAAAGCATATTGCTTATAATACTATTTAAATTCCTAGTAACCATACACAAATAATAATTTATTCACACACCAGTCTATACATATGGTATATTTGATGCTTTACGACGTGAAAAGGTTGGCCTTGGTATTAGACACATAGAGGATGATATGGTGAATGGGCAAGATATGAATAAGAAGAAGAATAACAATTCAGACAGAACATACAGCGACAGCTGGGAATGACGGCATATCAACTAGGGGTGTCATACATATTAATTTCTGATCTATAATGGGACCTCAGCTGTTGAACTTAAGGTCAACAAATAAATAAACACTTCAGATATACACCTGCTACTAGTCATTTTACTGGTGTTTGCTGTTTGTATGTCTGCGTGTATTTCACTGTATGCACATCTGGTTGTAAATTAACCACTTATTGTATAGATGGGGAAAAGTTACCACACTCTTAACACACGTTAGATAATTTGTTGCATAAATTATTGTTCAGCTCATTTATCTGTAAATGTTAAAGTTTTCTTGTTACCCTATCGTTTTGTTACAATCACCAACCAGTGAAAACTCGTACAATACTCCGCAATGAAATCCTTAGATCAAGTCCATGTCACTTGGGTCAAAGGTCAAGGCTACAGCTAAGATTGCATTGTTATCACTTTACAGTCTTCGATTTTGTGTATTTGACACATGACAATGCAGTGGCAGCACTGCAGTCCCCGAAGCAGCTATATATTTATACAATCTTAGTCTAGGCCACTGCTACTCAACATACATGTTTTTGTCGTAACATTTGCTTGTTATCTGCACAGGCTGCAGCATATATTTGTATTATTATTATTGTTTTATCGAATAGCTGAACATCCAATGGACTGAACTCTATAAAGCCAGTGATCAATAAGCTTATATATCGAAAGTAAAAAAGTGCATTACTGACTAAGGTAAAATGAATTGATCTAAGACGTGTTGAACATTTTATTTCTGATCTAATGAAACTTTCTGAGAAATAAATAGCTGACAAGTTAAATATTTTAATAAGAATTGATCAAAGGATCGCTCAATAAGAGTTTATGCTGGTAACGACAGTTGTTTAGAAGCTTAAAACAAATGTCTGATCGGCTTAACACCTTCAACATCTCCAGTCAAATATCCTGAAAGCAAGCTGTCTAAAAAAAATCTGAATATAACGTTTTTTCTTACTTAATATTTTCCTTCACTTTTTTTACTTTTTACTTGATAGAAATTAAAATAATTTTGCTAGATCTTGTTTTATTTCATTTTTGTTTCGTTATTTACAATTTGTATTTCTTTTAAATTCCTCCACTCTTTGTGTCTAAAGGCTGTATATCTGTAGTAGCCACTGAAGGAACGTTAATTTTCACAATATAGAAGAACTACAGAAAGTTTATAGTGTGGCTATTTAGTTCATGTAAATGAAAAAGCTTGAGCACGGGGTTAAGCACCAATGAACCATATAAGCAATCAATCAATCAACGGAACCTCTATTTTCAGCTGAGTGTGTAGCACAATAAGCTGTTTTTCTGAAACAATTTGCTTATTCGTATTATTTGTTTTCATATTATTATTGATCATTTGGACCCTAGTGAAACAAAGTTCTTGGTTTTGTTAATTGATTTAAAGTATGGATAAAAATATGACCCTTGTATAAATTTCCGGCCTACTGTCAGCCCAGGTAGTGTAGATTTTTAAGATGCTACAGTGTACGTGGGTATCTGAAACATGTTTTGTTTTCGAATCTTATCTGGAGAACCATTAAATATTATTTTCTTCGATTTTCATAATTTTTTATTTTACCTTTTTTCCAGCACATTCACAAAACACTACCATATCACCCTTCCAACTGCCATACTAATATACTATAATATTGTTCTTTACAGATGTCCTTACTTGATAAGAAAATGAATGTGTTCAGCTTTGGATTTCATACATGTGCCCTTTACAGTAAATTTTATTATACCTACCTCGAACCATGATGGAATGACATTTATTATCCCAGATAATCCCAGGGTTATTCAATGGATCTTAATATATGGCAACACTGACCCCAGCTAAGTTTTAGTCAATCGACTAGTAAACTGTTTTACGGTTGTATTTTCATTCTGAATTTGACCTCAATGACCTATTTCCAGACGTGTTGGTTGGTTTTCACCTAAGACAAGTGTGGTAGAGAGTTACAAACGTTAAAAGGGAGAAAAATAATAGTCTGTGCGGGTCAACTCACACTCTTAGTGCGGGACTTAAGAAATGAAATTATCTCCCTTGGAAAACAACTCTGATATTTTACCTTGATGTAATGCTCTCCGTATAAACTATTTCGTAAAAATTCATCAACATTGATGGAGTTTACCCTTAGTCCTCCGCGAAAAGAAAATGATAATAAATTTGAAGGAAAGAAAAGTGTATAGTTTTTACCAAACTGTTTTCTCCTCTCTGTCTACATTTTAACCATTGCATTTCCTGATCAATCAGTTTTGTACTGTTCTTCATTTAAACTGTTGATTCTTTCTATTTCAGCTTTCCGTGCCATCAAGTATTGCCCTGCAGTCACCAGATCTGTCACTGTCATTGGATTGCTTTTGATAACCATCTTTCTCCCTGATCCAAAACAACAATCCACACCGTTTTCACTCAAAACATTGCGGTTGACTTGGTTTTATTACCGGACTGGAATTGAACGAGGGCGCTTTTCTCAGTCTTCTGGCAAACCCCTGGTGAGGAGGTCATACAGGTAATGTAATGTAGAAAAACTTACATATTGGCCATGTTTGTTTTCATTGCCTGTCATATATTTGTGGTCTACGACGTCAATAACATCATCATTATATAACCACATCCAATTGATTTTTTCCACCACCTCAAAATACAACAATTTTTATCTTTTCAACATTTACACATATTTTTAATTCTAAACAGTAGTCACATAAACTGTAACATTTTTTGTGGGTTATCTTCAGATTCAGCTAAAAGTAATGTGTCGTAAGCGTACATAAGTAGAAACATATTTATTAGACCAATATCAATAGAATCACAATTATCCTTAATAAAAAAACATTTCACAAACATACTAAACATTACAGGACTCCACTCCAATAATCTTTTATTTAATATGCAATATGTTTGCTGAAATGACTGACAAGAGTTATGCCCCTGTAATTATTTATGTCATCTATCTCTTTTTTGTTAAATAGGTACTGTAACAGCCTTACTCCATTGTTTGGGAAAATCTCAGTACATATAATTTTATTAAAAAGGAGAACCATGTCACCAATTAAACTCTTTAAACTCTATGATATATTCATTTATTAAATTTTCGAAACCACCACTCAACCACCGTTTCAATCGTTTAATGGCAATTTCACACTAGTTTAATGTAATCTCAGCATTTAGCTCTTCAAATATATATTCACTAGCTCGGTTACAAGCCGATCCGCCCCTACGCTGTTATTTCAATTTTCCCCAACAAGGCTCCTAAAATATTGAAAAAATGCTCAGTAGGTATATTAGAAGTTTGCTTGTGTCGTCGAATTTTTTTATGATATTCTCTAGGATTGTCTTCTTTCAATTTTGTTATGAGATATCCATGAAAATTCGAAGCGTTGTTTTACATTTTCGCAATTCTACTTTATTTTTTTTTTCTGTCTTCACATAATTCTTGTGTCTATTAAATCTATCTAAAATGGGCTTCACTAAACCTTTCTTTCGAATCAATACATGTTTCTACATCTCCGTTCACCATTTCGGAATCATTGCAGGAACAGCCACATGATTTATTCGTTTCAGTATCAATACATGCACATTTTAATTTAACATGAATTCCAGTAAGCTATTTTCTTAATCAAAAGATAAATCATTGTCACAAGTCTTTAAATTGAGAGTTCTTAGAGGGTATATATAAAGTCCGTTTCTGTTTAGCAACATTCCTTATTTAATTTTAGTGTTTCTTGAATTTTTAAACTAGAATATAATCTTTGTATCACCAGTATTGTTAGTCCACCTCCTGTACAAATAGTCCGTGTAACAGGTGCACACATGAAGTCACCTACTTCAAAAGGCTCTTTATACTGTACTGGTAGGCTTGTCTAAGGTGGGCGTTACCACTGTTCGACCGGCTATCTGCTCTGGTGGTTTCCTTTGTCCTGCCTGGTCTTTACCAACGTGTGCCATGATAACTTCTAGGTTGTATTTGCAAGCGGAATATTAAGAAAAATAAATCTATAAAACTTTTTCAATCTGTGTCCTCTGGTCGAGTTTTGAATAAATTAATATGGATCTGCCATCATTACCGAATTGTATATATCACGATCGCTTGATTCCAGTTAATACAAGTTCCATCTCTTCATTTAAGGTGATATCCCGTTGACAGTTAGTTTCCTCCACTTGGAATAATGAATGCATTAGAAAATTAAATATGGTACTGCCATCTTTTTATTTCATGTCTACAAGTCCGTATACATGAACGACTTTTTAGAAGGTTATGTCTTTCTGTTCATTTTTAGAATGCGACCACAGTATATAAATATACATTATTGTGTTAGTCACGATTAAGTATCAGTATTTTCGTTATTTTCGGATAACACTTTCTTAGTTTTAACCGATTCCAGTTCAGAACATTTTGCAGGTTGAAACGCGTCCGGGAATCGAACCCACGACCCTCAGAGTTAGGCGGTGCCATCTTTTTGAGTGTTTCCAGCAGGCTACAATATATATCCAGCAGGCTACAATATATATCCAGCAGGCTACAATATATATTGAGGGAATTTTTTAGAAAATCATCTACCTTTCAAAATGGCGTCGAATAAACCACATACATTCAATATAGTTGAAAAGTTAAAAAGTGGTTAAGAAAAAGAATAAGAACAAATCTAATGATACTTGACGCAAAATGTCTCATGGGAAAACCTTACAACGATTTAAATGAAGCTGAATAACAAAAATGTACAGATTGATAAATCAGTGAACAAGACAATATTCAAATTAAAAACACATAAAGTTTTTAGATAATATATACAAACAAAAACAGCAGAAACATGGTAGTTCCTGCAAATGTTTATAAATATATACTGTTGTACTAACTTTGTAATTCTAGGCTTTTAGTGATAGCAATAATATATATAAACAGCTTAACATATAAACATAAGTCATCAAGAGGAAGAGTTTATTTTAAGTTGTCAGCTTCTTTTTATTTCATGTCTACAAGTCCGTATACTAAGGCGTAAATGAACGACTTTTAAGAAGGTTATGTCTTTCTGTTCATTTTTAGAATGCGACCACAGTATATAAATATACATTATTGTGTTAGTCACGATT
>JAQQZZ010122887.1:0-14419 GCA_030265115.1 Mopalia vespertina
AGAAAGCATCAAGATTTCTCAGAAAACATAAATTTGTCTGTTTACATTTTGTAATATTGTCACAACTAGCAAACATGCAAGCATTGTTCATGAACGAATTTTTAGGTGATTTACAGTACCTCTGCATAAGCAGTCCTGTCCCTACCATCTAATTGTCAAGTGGGTTAAGTTGCTTTTTGGCCATTGAAGACGCGCTCTTGCATTTTTTATACGACTGTAGTCCATTTTGAGATAGGCAATTTAATCATAAGTGTATAATTTGAGTTCGTTGCAAATTGAAATATGTTATAACATCAATTTAAGCGAATGAAAGTCGAAAAATAAAGAATATTACTTGGAAAAATAAAGAATAATACAGAGTGGACCAGCCATAAAGGCTTCCAAGAGGCAAATTTTTAATTATTTTATAAAAATTAAGCTAGATCTTGATTGAAGCTGTTGTGATTTGTTTGTCTATCAAGTGAAAGATATCCTCTGGGTTCAGGCGGTACTCTGTAAGGACTGGTCTCAATTGGACAAGTGACCTTTTCTTTGAGGTGATAGTATAAGGGTGATTAAGAGAGAATTCTGTTGACATATGTGAGGTGTGGTACACAGATTACATAGGAGTCTAGGTGGAATCGGTTACTGTGTAATATTTGAAAATGTTAAACAAACCAGGACTACTCTCTTCATGAGGATGGTTTTTCTCAAAGTGTACACAGCTTAGAGGATTGCTGAGAACCGTAGGAAAACAAAAAAGAAGCAAGACTCATGGAGTGGTTTAAGTCAAATAAAATGACATAACAGAGAAAAGGTTTAAACAAACAGGAAAAGGTTTGAATAACAAAGATAAGGGTAGTAGCTGGTCTAAGTTGGGGAGCTCATGTGGCTTTCTTGTCAGACTGTATGTCAGAATACTAGGAGACTGGCACCACTCAACAATATCAGAGAATCTAGCCAATGGGGGGCAACCAGTCTTCCCTCAAACCAACTCCTGATACATCAGCCAACAGCGGGAAGGTATATTTAAACCATACACATCAACTCTATCAGCTCCCCAGGATTGCCTCTGAGGAACCCTGTTCCTCAGTTCTCAGCTCCCATGATGCTATCTGTCTCACAGCTCATTCTCAGGTGCTACCTTCCCACTTATCCCCTCTTCTGAGTACATTCAACATATCACTCTTCACTCATGGCAGATAAATCAGACTGGAATCTGACTGTCTATAGATATGCCATTGACATTGATTTAATATTTGTCTACAAGTGGATTTATTATTGCAATGAGATTTCTGAGAGAATTATCACCAGTAACATTTACACTAGACATATTAAATGGATACAATCAAAAGTCCATTAATTAGATGGCGTATGAAATGCTCAATTAAGTTTCCATCACCCACAGGTAGTGTGACCTCGAAGATAATACTTTTGAAAGAGTTTGGGTTGAGCACGTTAAGATTTTAGTCCGTAAAGGTTGTAAAACACCATCTCAGTGGCCATCTTCTCCACTTTTGAATTATGGAAAAACTGTCTAGACTTTGTTCAAATAATTTTCAGATTTATAAACATATTAGATTGGTTATTTTGAAATCAAGCTGTGAATTTGATTCGTTATTCTTCTTTTTCACAGAAAGGTCACTCAATTTTGATTGGTTATTGTCAGATTTTGATCAGTAATCACCAATCACTGATCCTTATTTACATTGCTGCAACTCAGATAGCCAGTCAATACCTTGGAATCATAATCTTAATGAAAGAGAGATTGATTTGATTCTTTATTTTAAAAAGTTTATCAGTCTATCAGAAGATAAAAGGAAGTGTAAATTATATTTGAAGATCTACTGGATGCTTGTCATGCAGGTTGTGGAGCTGTTGTAAGGGGCAACATGAAGCAGATCTGGTGCGACTTTGTTTTGTGTCCTGTGGTCGTTAAGCCTCATTGTTGCCAGTAAGGTCAAAGGTGTTTTGTTTGACCCATGTGTCAGGCATGTTCTCAAATGAGTTCTGACCCTAATCAAACAAACAACTAAGTTTAAGTGTGACCTACTGAGGGTTTGAAGGGAGCTTTCTGTTGTCCTGATGCTCTTGGAGCTAAGGGGCAACATGACGCCGATCTACTTGTGGTTTCTTTGTAAACCACCTAAAAATTCATCCATAATATGGCTACTTTAAAAGTTATTTTAAGGCCTTAGAAATGGTTCCTGGAAGGCAGATTTAACATTTTTCAGTTAGAAAACATCAAGATTTGTCAGAAAACAAAAATTTTCCCAGGAACCATACCTAGGTCCTTAAAATAACTTTTAAAGTAGCCATATTATGGTCGAAATTATAGGTGATTTACAGTAATTGTGTCCTTTACTTGTCCTGTCCTGTCTTTGTTTATTGCCAGTGCCGTCACAAAGGGTTTTCTTCCACCATTGGGCTGGCAGCTATCATATGAGTAAAATAACTTTAAGTACGGCGCTAAACCCTAATCAATTAGATATGTCCTACAGTTTACGCTGAATGTGAAAGTGTTATTGTGTACATGTATGGTGGTGTTAAAGAAGAAACCATCTCCTTGCTCTTTTACTGTATTTCATTGGATTAGAGATATACGGTTTCTATTTTCTTAAGGGCTGTTTTGGTTTGATAAACGTGATGTATTGAACCATCCCTTTTAACATCTAAGTTATCCAAATTAAAAAAATTATAGAAGCTTGGTAGATCAATGCAGGAACTGTTTCTTGCACATATATTACATCTGATTAGAGCTGGAGGTTTTCTATTGAAGTGTTGGCTTAAGATGGTCCAAAGTGCTGATGGCATGTTGTGGCAGTGAACCATTGCTGACTATTGAGCGGGTGGTAAGAGTTTCCCTGGAACAAGGGTGTAAGGGGGGAAGGAGCTGTCTGTTTTTAATCCATCCTTTTCCTCTGATCACTAGCACAAGCATGACCTGATGAGGAATACAGCTGTAAGCTGGGTCTCTCAGTGTAAACTCATAAAGGAAACGCAGGAGAAATTGTCCAGGCTACAGGTTCTCTGGAGTCAGCGGAGCCAGCTTATGTCTGTCTACCATACTTCACAGTTCAAAGAGAAAAGCCATCAATGAACAGTGGTAGGAATGTCGATGCTGTCTTAACACCATTAAAACAGCATCTCTCCTCACTTTGTTACAACATCTACTACTGTACACACTTGAAACACAAAGCAGGGAATGAAGATATGTGGTTGTTCTTTTACTAATAAGGATTTAATAAAGTGTCTAACACTCCAGACCGTTTCTGCCTAGCTAAGACAGCATGTCATACATCATGTTTACAAGCCAAACAAAGCATACAACAGAAATAAACGTCCAACTTTCTAATTAAGTGTATTTACTCATACTTTTGTGCTTAATGCAAAATGCAATTTAAAATTAAGTTAATGAAACGGTGTGCCATTTTTTTATTTTCAGTTTTTTTGCAATTAATGAGTATTTTAATAAATGTTCCAAATTGCACTTCTTTTATAAACATTTTGGAAACTGGTCATATACCATCAGTCATTTGAACTATTAATGTTTAAAACCAGCTTAATTTCTATTTTAAAAAAAAAAGCCACTACATGTTTAAAATTTATGAAAAAATGTTTTACCATTTTTACACTTTTACTTTTTTTTTTAAATATAAAATTAAATTTACAATTAAATGTTTGAGACAAAGTGAAGTGTGAATATAATCAACAATAGGCTGTTTGAATGAAAAGTTTCAGGTTAAACTGAGTTCTTGTATATACTTATGGACATATGATTTCATAAGGCTGTCATTTCTATTCAACTTGTTAAAAGAATAGGTGAATATTCAGATTCTCAAACTTGGCCATTAATTCCTTGTCATTCGTAGCAGGATTTGTTTTATTTTTCCATTAATATACATTTTGAGATTTTTTTTTAATCTGATTCTTTTTAAAAAATTTAAAGAGAGGAAAAAAGATTTATAACACAGGTGGCATCTGAACAGTTATGAATTGTACAGTACTGGTTACTTTTGAACAACTGCAAAAAGAATACTGCCGATTTAAACTGTATTCTCACATTTATTAGATGCTCGTTGTTCTAAGTTCATCTTATTTTATTTTATCTTTTATTTTGGTTCAAAATGACAGATATCATGATTTTATGGGTTGATTTCCATATTATTGTGGCAGTATGGCATTTAATCAAGAACTTTTATACTCTTGCTCTTCTCTTGTTGTTCGTTGAGTTCTATTGTGGTTGGGCAGGTGGTCTAAGGAACATCTTGTTGCCCTGGTGCTCTCATTGTTAAGGGGCAACACAAAGTGGACCTGTCTGTGATGTCTTTGAATTGATTTTTGTGATTGTCCTGTCTTTTGTTGCTTGTGGCCAATGGTTGATTCCTTCTCCCGTTCAGCTGTTGTGCAGTCATTATGCAGGCCTATGCTGTAATCTTTTGCGGCATAACCTAAAAATCAGTCCTCTTAAATTTTGTCAGGTAACCTAACATTTGCATTTTCCCCTGGTTTGTTGATTTTTAAATACATAAATGTGCCTTGGTGAAAAATAAGGCAACATTGCTTTAAAACACAAACTTCATTGATTATTAGATGACAAAATTTGTCAAAATCAGTAGCAAAATTCAAATTTAGACAAGGCTGCAAACAATTTGGGAAACCTATACATAGGTCCTCCTAAATAAAGTTTGCATAACCATGGGGAAACCCTGTTCTGACCGTTCTCCCCAACAGCACAGGCCTAATTATTAGTGAAATAACCTTAAGTTTGACCTTATCCCCAATCAAACAATCAATGTTTTGCGGTGAAGCTGAACTGTGGCTCATTTTGGCAGGGCTCTTAGGCAGGTATATTATTACTCACACCTGCAGCACTCTGAACCCTCTCTCTCCCTGGCACTTTTTAAAGTAAGTCCTACCACATTGCACACATATTACAGTCCATCTCGGAGGTAAGTACCCTTAATGCTAGATCACCATAGATTCTTTTACTAACATGTTGATAAGAGTTTTCTTCAGATACCCTCTTCTCTGTAAATGTTTTAAATGTAGCGAGTAAAAAAAAGCTTTATGGGGAAAATTTAGGTTCATCTGAGACTTAATGTAGATCCTGTAATGACGATCTTGTGAGTAGTCTACTGATTGCTCACATTCTATTTTTTCCCCGTAAATTTTTTTTTGCTGTCTTTTTTTTTAACTTTTAGCTGGCTGTCACTTACAAGCCTGAACTCTTTGTTTTTTTCAGTTTTGTGCTGATATTGGCAGAGCAACACTGGAAAAAAAACTTCAAATATTTTCCTAAAACAGTTAATAAAACTGCTTATATAATGTATGATTATAAAACACTAAATTTTATTTAATCTGTGAACATTTTTTTTTACCATGATACTGTACTTTTTTTTTTACCTGGAAGTAACCTCTGTCTAACCTAAATTTGAGCTGTTCACTGATCATGCATAAATTTCACCTGAAATTATTTCACACTTGGGGAAAATTAGTTTGTGTATATCCTTTATTTTATCAGTATCGTTGTGTTACATATAATTTAGACTCTATGGGCTGGTTGCTCGAAGCACTATAGAATTTAATTTGCTATTAGATGACATCACTCCATGTTGAATGTCTATCTCTAATCCTAGATTAGTGGTTTAATCTGCTATTAGCGACTCATCTTGGTTTTGAGCAACCAGCCCCAGGATGTTAGGGTCAGCCACAAAAACTACAGGTGACACAGTTTGTGTTGAGGATAACACTTGTGTTTATTATTCTCAGTATGTGTGTACAGATTCTGCACCTGTGTTTAATGTAGTAAGTAGTTTTACAATAACCAACTGCTTTACAGTTTATTTCTGATAATTGTCTCCACTTGTACTAAATGTTTATCTTAAAACAACCATTTATTATTGCGGGATATCAAAGAGGCTGGCTCAGTCTCTATGTGTATCGTTTAATACAAGCACTACTTTCAACCACTTCTAGGATCTGCCGTGGCTGTGCACTGGACTGCCAAACTCACTCCAATCTACCCTGCCCTCTGGCTAAGGGCAGTATAATAAAAGTATAGTTATGTAGTCAGCTATGGAGGAACATTAATTTTCCTACAGAACATTTGTATAGTACGCATTATGATTATGGTTGTGTTGGTGTTCACTCTTTGGCAGTATACCGCCATCATATAAGCTAGTCAAATACCCATAATCACGATGTTAAACAATCAATCAATCTAATTTAAATAGAGTGGTGGTTTTTACTATCTCTTTTTGTTTTCCACCATACACCGGCAAAGCAAAGTCCTTATCTTAGTGAACGACATTCAAAACCAATTTAAAAAAACAAACAAAAAACTAACATCTATGTAAAAGTCGTTGCAATGAAAATGAAGAGGATAAATTAACGAATTGAGTAAATAAATGTATAAACTAAAATATTTAAAGAAAAACTCAAAAAGAGAAGGAATATTTTAACCACAATTGAGTAAAATCTGTGAAATTGTCATTAATGAGAAGAACTGTGTGTACCAATTGTTTTTAAAAAGGTTTTAATCTATAAACCTTCCAGTCAGCAAGGTTTCTCCGTGGACACTGCAAACAAAAAATTATGTTGAAGAAAATTGCTTGAACTATTTGTTGGTGTGTTATTCAATTGTTAGTCAAGTATATTATTAAAATGTAACAATATTTATATCCCAAACTATTTGTTTTTCTGATATAGACATTTTAGATTTTTTTTTATAAATATTTTTTTTAATTTAACACCTCAGTTGTTGTGTCGTTACCTTGTCAATTAACTGTGATATGACATTTTTGTACGGGAGGTTGGTAAGCTGCTGTGGTTCTCTCGGTGTTATTATAAAGGGGCACCATGAAGCCGATCTATTGTGGTTTTATCTTAAGCTGTAGATTTTCACACTCTCTAACTGCACTATGATGTGTCTTGCATCCTATCATTATTGCCAGTGATGTCGAGGGGAATTTCTGATACCAGTCAGTCATTTTTATAAAAGAAACTACTTTAAAAAACTTGAAGAGTATTTTACGCACCTCAGTCCTGAATAGAAAATATACAGAGAATATTTGTAATAAATTTGTTATAAATACCACTTCTATCAGAGGGATATTCTACACTATCTCAATGCTAGTTATATAATAAAACCAATATATATTTTTTATTATCTCAGAAAAGTTCTGCACAAATATCTCGATACCTGGCTGACATTTTTGAAGGTGTTCTTCACATCTTGGCCCTCTGGCTAAGGGCAGTTTGTTTGTAGAGTAGCAATGCTCTCTTTACTTGCACTGAAGGAACACTAAGTTTCAGACAATATGGAAACGTCTTGTTTGTGCTAGTGTCAATTGTTGTTGGAATACACCGCTGTCATATAAGTGCAATACCCTTATTAAGCTCGGCGTAAAACACCAATCAATCAATCAATCTTCACATCTTTAATGACAAAACAACTGACAAATACTAAAATCATCTACAAAAACTCAATTATTTGTGACTAGTTTAAGTGCTCCTTTGAATCTCTCATATGCATATGCATAAGCCACGATTAAGGAAACATAAAAAAGTATGATAGACATGTATTTAGGGAGACTCGATGTATACAGAGTTTAACCGGATAAGTCAATGCCTATTTTGTGTATATCTAGTGAAGATGAATATTGAGGTTTGTGTACTGTAAATCGTCTTAAAGTTTGTTAATAAATAGTTGTTCCCCTTTTGTTGCCTGTGAAAGTATTATAGCATCTAAACAAAAAAACAAACAAACAAACAATGTTTTCACAGAAATCCTTAAGATTTCTAACTGAAAAATTTGTCACCTGTCTCTCGGATACAATTTCTAAGTACTTAAAGTAACTTGAAAATATTAATTTTATGAGTGAAATTTTAGTTAATTACAGGTATACTAATGTAAGTAGATAAATCAGAATTGTGGTCAGTTTTATCTTCATGGTCCAGAGAACAGAGGACATGGTTCACTGAGCATTCACCTGTACTGGACTAATACCTGTCATCATCACTACAATCATTCAGTTCGATAAATATTAATGGTATAATAAGTGGGGAACATCAATCAATGCAGCTCAATCAATCAAACAAACAAAATGATTCCACCAGCTCAATCAAACAAACAAAATGATTCCACCAGCTCAATCACACAAACAAAATAGCTCCAACTCAATCACACAAACAAAAGGATTCCACCAGCTCAATCACACAAACAAAATAGCTCCACCAGCTCAATCACACAAATAAAATAGCTCCAACTCAATCACATAAACAAAATAGCTCCAACTCATTCAAACAAACAATATAATTCCACCAGCTCAATGACACAAACAAAATAGCTCCACCAACTTAATCAAACAAACGAAATAATTCCACCAACTTAATCAAACAAACGAAATAATTCCACCAGCTCGATCAAACAAACAAAATGTCTCAACTAGTTCAAAATCATTACTTATTTAAATTTTTTAATAAAGGATAAATTCAATATTAGGCTTGACTAAGCTCTTTATAAGGAACCCTAAAACTGTTCTTAATGTATCATGTTTCAATTACTTTGGGTTCCACCACCCTGGTTCAATAGTTTGCTTTTGGGACTGTAGATCCATCTTCAACGTAAGTGAAATAACCTTGATGATTAAGGTCAAGCACCAATCAAACAAGTTAATCAATCAAAAAACAGAAAAACATATCATCAAGTTGGGAAATTATTAGCAGAGAAATAGCACTTTATTATTCAATTAAAGTCTGAAGATAAAGAAGATCCTGGACGACTCTCTAAACAGTAAATCTTACAACCTGGAGATAGGGTCTCCAGGCATTCTTGTGCCTGTGGATCGACAAATTGCAGGCCGATTAGGTTACTGTCTTAGTCCCACTCTGGTCAGTTAATTTGAATGTGAATTGTCTGCTAGTTGTTCCTCGGCCAATAAAATAGGCCATAATTGCCAAGTTGATCGACTGTTTTAAGTCGCTCTGTTATTACTCCTATTTACATCAGAAATAAATCATTGATATATGTGCTGCGTAGTTTATTGGGAATTCTGTTTTTTGCGGATAAGACAGTTAAATATCAGGACCGAAAAAAGTGTTTTTTTCTACATCGACATCATCACTGATGGTCTAAATAGTGCGTTCACAATTATTCTGAATTTGGACAAATAGAATATGGCCATTTAACTATAAAAGAATAGATAGCTTTTGTGAACATTGAGTATTGATAAAATGTTGGTTTTTCGTCTGATTAGGAAAATCTTTACTTTAACTTTAAAAAGTTTTCTGAAGCTGAGAAATCCCCATTCGCAGTTTGACTATTCGATGACACTAACCGTAGCCAAGCTGTTTTCCTTGACTGTGAAGACTGTCCTCTGTCAAATGTTAACCAATCACCTACCAAGTCTTTCTATAATGCCCTGCTTTTAAAATATGCAATTGCACCTCCTTGTGCTAGAGAGGCTTTGACACATTTTGTTGCATTAATGAACATTGACCAATGAATTCTGTTAATAATTTGAGAGGTTTTTGAGCCACATTGACAAATTAATTTTTGGGTAATTTGAAGTTATTTTTCTGCCACATTGATGAATGTATTTTGTTGTAAATGTGAGGTTGTTTCAGCCACATTGATGAATGTATTTTGTTGTAAATGTGAGGTTGTTTCAGCCACATTGATGAATGTATTTTGTTGTAATGTGAGGTTGTTTCAGCCACATTGAGAAATGAATTTTGTTGTTCATTTGAGATTGCTATTAGCCACAGTGAGGAATAAATTTTGTTGTTCATTTGAGATTTGTTTTAAGCCACAGTGACAGATGAACTTTGTCTTTAAGTTTAGCTTTTTTTTGCCACATTCGTCATTGACAAATGAATTTTCTTATTCGTTTAAGATTGTTTTTAGCCACGTTGTCGAATGAATTTTGTTGTCAGAAGAAATGTTTTGTTAGATCAGTATCACTTTGGGTTAAGTTTACTGAAGTGTTATTAAATTAACACTGTGATTAGATTTCACAGCTCTGTGTTCATGATATTTTCAGAATCTACATTCTACATATATGTAAGAAATAGAGTGAGTTTAGTGTTGACTCTTACATACATGTAGAACTAAAATAACATAATATTACCAACTGTTCAAAGGACTCGATTTGGTTAAGATTTTAGGTGTCATTTTTATTTTATTTTATTTTATTTGAAAGAGTTTCATGAAGTGCTTCAGATAGGCTATTGGTGAAGCCCATTCTGACAAATAATCCTAGTTTAATACAGTGCTCTGGCAGGTGTTAGGATCCCTGGAAAACGCTTCTTCAGTGGACCATGACAGAGACTCTAAGGGGCTGGTCTTTAACCAGTACAGAGCGAGCAGGGTAACTTCATACACAACTCAAACACGGCCTGATGTATTATTCATGTCCACGCTAAACTTACAGAAGTGTGCATTCCTCACTTTAAGACTGGACAGTTGTTTGGGAGAGTACAGGGACAGAGCTGGTTGAGTTGAGTATGTAAAACAGGCAGCAGGTCACTGTTAGCTGAGAGACACAGATAAAAAGGATACTTTGTAGACTGAAGACCTGTAAGATCGGACATTTGATTTCACCTCTAGAACATGTGGTATGAAAGGACACGCTCTACAGGTACACTTATAAGACTGGACAGTTCCTTGATGAAGAGATAGTGTAGCTCCAGTTTCTCTCATTTATATAAACATATACCTGAAGTAAGTTATGGATACATGTGTCTGTGCCTTTGGATTTTTTGTTTGTTAAGAGTATTTAGTAAACTCTAGATTAGTGACCGTAGTCTTCTAAGAATGGCTAATTGGGTACTTTGAGTGTTATTGGATATAGTTTGAGAAAAGGCAGTCTTGATTAATATTGCCCCTGATTGGTTTTCACTAGATCCTATCTCGAGCTTTCAGATTTCAGTTGACGACACTGTGTGACACAGAGTCTGAGCGACACTGAGACTCAAAGAAGGAGACGTTTTAAAGTGACAGACCGTACTACGGCTGATGCTAGCTAAGATTGCTCCAGTTACGGTACCATGCGGAAGGTTTTCTCTCTCTCTCTCTCCTTCTCCCTGTTGTATGGGGTGATGAACTGTAGCTGGCTCTAGTCACTGATCCCCTCACCATTGTTGTTTCAGTGTTGTATTGCGCTGGTAACTGAGCCCACTCCCCTCTCTCCCTATCAGCCAGCTTCTCTCAGATTTCACTCTCCATGTCGTGGAATGGGTGAGGATTGACCGGGGTCACAGGCTGCCTTGATGGACACAGATACTAGGGGAAATGTGCGAGCTTTAGCAGGCAAACTCTACAGTCTGCTTCTCTATTTTATAGCATAGAGTACTAGTTTTGGTTGTTTGGGATAACACTTCGTACAATACAGATACTGGTGTGAAATATTCGGCCGGATTCAGACCCATGTGTTACATCATTGTGTACAATACTACGTGTATTAAACCTTGTGATTCCTGCTATAGAAGAGCTACCTTGGAGATTGTGAACACAAACTTCAACTCCTGTACCATACCAGTAATTGGCAAGTAGTAGCCCAGCTTGATAGGAGTCTAGAGTTTGTTATAAGATACTGACTTACAAGAAGAGGTGAAGCCAAAGATTTGTTTATTGCCCCGCATGTATTTATTACATGCACAAATCTGGTAGTTCCAGTATTTTGAAGAAGTCTGTGTATTCACACCACTGAAGAGTGGGTGTTTTAAGGACAGTTTGGTAATTAACACAGCTGACTGTTGTGTCGTTAGTACATTCAGAAGTACTGTTGTTGACTAGCACTGGTTACAGTCATTTTTATACTTTAATCAATACTGATGAATACAAGGATCATTGGAATATATTATTCACATTACGGAACGGTAAGTTTTTAAGCAAATCATTTAAAACTCAGACAGGCCCATCCTTAGTCTTGATTCTTTTGTTAAGCACTAAATCAAATCAGTGTAAAATTTCGGCTTTTTTGGGAATGGTTTTTTGCTTAATGAAAGAAAAAAAATTAGTTTTAAAGCACACACAAAGGCTATTAATAGAAAAGTGCTGTTTAATATTCTAGGTGTATTGTGTATTTTCTGTAAGGAATCTCGAGCGCAATGAATTCTCATTCTGGTCTCTATCTTCATATCACTAGCAGTGACTCGCCTGCTAATTACTGCCCCGATAAAGTGAACAACTGTCAAGACCTATTTGTCTGCTCTCTCTTGCCTAAGCTACATACTTAATGAAGAATAGCAAATAGGATATACAGCATTTCTTTTGTTCACAGATACATGTATCTCATAATGGCCAGAAACGGGCTGCTCTTTCACAGAGTGAAATTTGAGCTATGTTTGTGAGATTTAAATTTGGACAAATAATATTTCTTGATTATCGTTAATCGTAATTGCGATTTCCACTCGTCAGATCTTGGGTATTTGAGTAAAGTTCACAAGTAGTGTACCCAGTCTACCATGCACCTGCCATACAAAAGTGTCCAATGAACAGAACACACTTTGATTACCTTTTTTAATGCCGAATAAATAATATCAATTATCAAAGGTGCTACACTGACTGACGTTGATCAGTTTGTCTCGTGAAAGAAAACCTATCCTTTGAAACTGAAAGTCATAAGGGTCATGGTGCAGTTTACCTAATTTTGCACCACCACTAAACTAACATCCTGAGAAAGGTAGAATAATTTCAAACAAACTGAAACTGATAAGCAAGTAAATAATTAAATAATTTCTGGTCAACCATTCACTCTATTTTTTTTTTCATCCTCTCCAGAAAAACTAGCAAAAAACCAAATATATTTGAACTCCTAGAATAGGAATGTTAGATAAGCCAGAATAGAAATTCAGTTGTGCAGTTAAAAGTCAATATTATAAAAATTAAGTGTTCGATATTAAAAGGTAAAGAACAGAGAATGAAAGGCTGGGATTCAAATTAATAAACTAGAAATGAAATTTTTGAATTTAAATTGATAGATAGTCAGAAAATAAATTTAGATGGGAACGAACAATTTTGAAGAAAGATTGTCAAATTTTATTTCAATAATCATCAATATAATTTTATGAACTGGATGCCATAAAAGCATTGTGGATATTTTTTTTTTTGTTAAAATAGTTTTCAAAATCTTTAAAAGACACATAGAAAGAAATGTAAATAACAAAGTATTTTCAACAATAGTGTTTAGTATTATACAGAGTTCCCCTGAACAAAACAACTGGTTACTGTATTTTTAAACTTTTTAAAATTTTTATTCTGTTTTTTGTTTTTATACAACACCTTGGATAACTGCGATAATAAGTAGATATATCGATTCAAAATTAAAACAATGACCAGATTTGTTATACAAATCTTAAATAATTTTTTTAATCAAGGAAAGTCAATTAAAATTTTTCATTATGCAATACAATTAAGATTTAAGTAGAAATTTTTGGTGTTAAATGAGGTAAAATAATTACTTTGAAAATAACCCTAATTACTTTTTTTTTTGCAAAATTGTTCTCTCTTCATTTATTCAAAACCTACATGTATATTTAACTGATCTACATCCCTGTGCCAGTGTGATTGCTTTTTAAAAGTATATATATATCACTTTTATATACATGTATATTGCTTCCGGTACAGGAAGATTGGCAGACTCGACTAGGCTAGATATTGTGGTCATTATACCATGAGCCTCTGTCACTCTGTTTTTAAGTGCTGGTTTAAATTCTCATGGAGGTAAGCAAAAGTTCCTTCTCCTGCATTTAAACATATTTATATTAACTTTATGATGTGAATTCATGGTTTTACGCAGTTATAAATAATTATGGTAATTGTCAATTTATTGATTTAACCCTTTGAACCCACTTGCTTTGGCTTCTGATTTTAATTACTAAATATAATAACTGCAGGTTTTGTGTGAAATAATTTAATACAGCAAACAAACAATTTTTTCTAATAAATGAAGCGAAGGTGTTTTTTAAATTTTTTTTGAAAGGGAAGTCATGAATAGAATAAATTATTTGTTTAAACGGTTTCAGAGATATTGGAAAACTAATCTATTTTAATTGCTTTCAATTTATGCTCAATAATCTAGTCACTCTAGAAAACGGAGTTGTTTTTTCTGCCTGACAAACCGATTTAACATTTATTAAATTAAACAATGTAGGTAATACAGATAGAGACGACCCGTTGTTCTGCTAGACTGAATCCCCTGATATTGAGATAAACACTATTCACCAACACTAGCTGATTAGTGTAAACCACCTAATAATATCAACATTAACGTTATTATTGTCTTCTAATCTCTTGGCCCCGTGAGGGAGCGGGTGGGCCATGGCCCTGCAGAATATTCCCTCGACTTCCTCGGTCTATCGTAAGAGGCGAGAAAAGAGGTTGCTTTCTGTTGCCCTGGTGTTCGCAGAGCTAAAGGGTAACGGGAAGCAGATT
>JAQQZZ010122898.1:2636-14419 GCA_030265115.1 Mopalia vespertina
GATCAGGCAAATAAAACCTGGTCAATGTAATGCTCAGTTTGATAGAGCTATTGATCAGGCAAATAAAACCTGGTCAATGTAATGCTCAGTTTGATAGAGCTATTGATCAGGCAAATAAAACCTGGTCAAGTTATCCAATAGGAGTATTTGTCTATTAAATTTATAATCTGACTTCGGCTTAATCTTCAAAGAGGCTAGAAATCACATGTTTTCCCTAATGCAATAAATGGGGGCAGGATAAATAAACGTTCGACATGAACTTTTTAAACTCTGACAACCTTTGAATCATTTATTCGTTATATTATATCAAGCCATCCAAGCACTTCTTCTGTGCTGCTGCTGATTTCAAATCTTTTCGGGCTCGTGTAGGCTACCGTACAAAAGTATAAAGGCCGTCAGTTGGAAATCCTTAATACTAAAAATTGAGGTAGACAATACTGATACTGCGAAGAACATTCCGCAATTGGGAATATGATGACATTTCTAAGACAGACATTCCTTTATTCTTTTACATTTCGTGGAGCTGCATGCCTCATCCAAAATTTCGACCTTGACAACACTTAATGCTGCAGCTTGATTAAACTTAAAATTATTCCCAAAAATCCTAGGTCAGAATTTAGTGTCTGTCCTGACAGGCTTTACGTACAGGACTGAAGATACACCGAATTGCTTGTATCTTTATTGGCTAAATTTCGTCTTGGGTATACAAGTATGGTAAACCTTAAACACAGATCTACTATTAACGGCATCAGATAAGTTCCTGCTTGACCGTGGTCCCTTGTTTGTCCCATCTGCTATAAGTAGTAAACAGAATAACGACTTTAAGATTCAGAGGGCGTGTTATATTTGCGGCCATCTAGATACATTTGGTCGAGTATATAGATACAGAAGCAAACATTTCAGCAGAAGAAAAAAGTGGTTATACGAGCCACCAGCCATTAGCCCCTCATTGAGATCAATGTAGTGTTGCTTCACTTAGAACAGATTTTGAGCAAGTCGCCAATACTTAAAACCAATCTTATCTCACCATTGATGAATGTCGAGATATTGTCAGAAGCCCAACAGGTCATTATGGCTAGACAGGATTATATAAATGGGCCAGAATATCAGCTACGTAATCCTAACCATAAAAAGCTTTAGATAAACCAATTTGACATGGAAACTATATTAATTTTAACGAAATAATCCCGTCTAAAGAGGATCAAACATCCCTATAAGCAAAATGAGTATTTTTTCGCGGCTCCGGAATCCAAAAAAAGAATAGGCCGCAACCATTTTATGTCTTCAGCTAGACCGATAATACCGTATTGTGCCTCTCAATCTCATCCCACATCGGAACTTAATTATTGATTAAAACTCTCAAACCAATAGCCAACAGGTATCACAGTTTTATTAAACACACCAGGGATTTTTTTAATAAGTTATCTGAAATCCAGGTTGACAAGGACGTCTTGTTATTGACCTTTGACGTAGAGTGAATGTACACAGATATAGATGTTGAGGAAAGGCTTCGTTCTGTTAAAAATGCCTTTGATCGGTATCCCGGCCTCCATCGTCCGACAACTGAGATATTGAAACTGTTGGAACTCAGTTTGATATGTAATAGTTTCCAGTGTAATTAGCAAATGTACCAGCAAATAAATGGTTGTGCTATGGGCAATAGGTGTAGTCCTAACTTTGCTTCCATTTTTATTGCAGAATGGGAAGACGAAGCCCTTGGAAAGTGTGCTAAACAACCCCTATCGTATCTTCGATATTTGGATGACATGTTTATATTTTGATAGCATTCCATAGATGATCTTCATCTCATCCCACTCCTAACATGACTTCAGTTTTCTATCAGCCTGGATACAGTGTAGATTTGTTAAGATCTTATAGTATATCAGGGTCGCAATTTAGGTACTACAGGGATATTGCAAGGTATTCCTTAAGCCTACATGTACCAGTCAACTACTGCATGCTAAATCTGTCCATCATCGACACACCTTAAATACCAAATAATACGGTTTCGTATAGGAATTAAAGCACTCTCGCTAATTGCCTATAGACTTGCTCTGTTATCTTTGAGGCCCTGTTTCCAAGAGGATATACCAGACTATCTCTTCGACGAATTTAATCCAAACCCTCCAGACAACTGAACAGTTATAATTTACCAAAGTCTAAAATCAGCTCGTAAACAAAAACACCATAATCGCTCTGTAATTATGTCAGGTTGTCAAAATGTAAGGCCTTTGGTATATCATTTGTGTGACATTTTGAAATGTGAGTCAGCAAATGTGACACACCTCATCAGGCTACAACTCATATGTCGATTTAAAAAACATCTTCCCTCTGCTTGTTGTATCCGTTGGGTTTTAATCGGAAACCAGGTGTATGGACTAAGAAAGCCATCATTCATTTTGTATTCCAATATGACCAACCTAACACCCGGTTAAGTATTCTCCTTATACAGGAATATCAAAATCTTGCTCCTGTCTCACACAGACCCATCAAATACAATCGAAGGTTCTACTTGTTAAAGCAAAACTTCGTTTTCAGTCTATACTCTTTGTTTTCTATATTTCTTTGAAATGCCCTTTTATGGTTTGGGTGTTCTAAACATATGCAAAATATCGTGCTACATATTGTCTATCAGATATACATGGCTATTACATTATCTCGTTTTGTCTGCAGATTACCCGTAACAACTCAAGATAAAGATATATTTAGAAACTTGTCTCTGGGTATTATTCTAGAGCATGAGAAGATTATTCAGTTTTAATTAATTGACATCCATGTGCCTGTGTGATTAATTTATAGAAATATGACACAGAGTTACATACGTACTAAGTATTAATTTCATAAAAGTAATCACACAGGGATGTTGATTAATTTAAATCAATGAATCATCTCATATTCTAGATAAATCACAGAGCCAAGTTTCTCAATATATCTTAGTATTTATTTATATATGATACGCTTTTCCTTATTGTCAGGTCAATGCATCTTATTATTATTCCATATTCCTTGTTATTAGAGTTTCCATTACGTCGATTTAATTATTAATCCAAGATGAGACTCTAATGGCACGTCTACACCCGACAAGTTTACAGGTCCTACTTGTTTAAACACAAAATAGGATCACAATGCATTTGGTGCTATAAAATCAGTCGACAAATGATTTCACCACGTCAATTGATCAAGACGTTAGTTGTAGGAAACTGTTCTCAACAAACCACAAAGTATGTTTAAAAAACAAAGTAAATTGGTATAGTACTCAAATTGAGTGTCTCAGATTAGGCACAATGTACTGTACATGTATTATGAAAACTTTAATGTTACCTTATTTATTTATTTATTTATGGTATTTTCAAAAATAGTCACATTTGTATGTATCATGTATTCCTCTCGTGCCACTCCGAATGAAATAAATGAATCTGAATCTGAAAATCTGAATCTAGGAATACGAAACTCCCTACGACGGACAGGTGATTCATAGTGTCGTGCATGACTTACGCCCAGGTCATTTACTCTCACAGAGAAGGGCAAAAGACATAAGAGGACTCGGAGTGAGTTTCCTTTTTTTCTTGTGCCTACGACCTTGGGGCAACATGGAGCCATTCTTTTTTAGATGTCTTTGTATTACGCCCTGTATTTGTCTTGTCTTGACTTTGTTTGTTGTCAGTGGCGTCGAGGGTGGTTTCCTTCACCCATTGGGCTGTGAGTGAAATGACCTTGGGTACGGCGTTAAATCCCAATCAAACAAACAAAACCCAACAGATCTATAGTAGGACTGGGTGTTAAAAGACACTTGATAATGGACTAAACTTTCCCACTATTGTTTTGATTGATTGTTCTTTGTACTGCAGAGCAACGTGATATATGACTAATGAAATACAGTGCAATGCACAAGTATAAGTCTGAACTCAGAAAGCTTCACTTTACTGAACGTCTCGGCGGTGCAATGGGAACTACTCTGCTTGGTCAGATATAATCCCACTAAACCTTGAACCCGTTATTGCCAACGGCTTTAATCTGTTCAGTGGCAAACCAAATTTAATAATCGAATTTAACTATTTTAGTGGTATTCTGAATTTTAAATTAATTTTTTTCACTAGCACAAAGTTTGAACAAATTACGTTTTATCTAAAAGATAAAATAAATCTCTGATTGGAGCCGGTAATTTTGTAGTCTTTTAATCGTCTTTCTTTGTAAAAAGTAGTTTCAATTGAAACGGTTTTAACCAATTCTTTGAAAGTGCATGTTTTTATGAAAATATATGAATAAGATAAAACAGGACGGACATTATGAATGTAAGACTGAAATGTATGTCATGCATATAAACTTTGAAAATGACTATATATAAAACGTGTTGGTCTAGAGTCTCATCTCATGTGGATATAACGGGGAATGAGGATAAAGAAGAACGGCCAAAATAATCCCAAAAAGTAAAAAAATGTAATCTTTGTTATGTCTTAAGTGCATGTCTGTAAGAATCATGCTAAAACATCGGTTTCTGATCTGTCTACCAAACAATAAACATTTTTAATTTGTTGTCCGACAAAGGAGGCCATATCTGGTATGTAACTATCTAGCTTGCATCTCCACATTTTGAGGATCTTCCTGGTATAAAACCTTATTTTTTTGCATCAGAAAATTTGTCTTGTATTTCTTGTGATATATAGCCGAAATTGGGGGGCCCCTCTTAAGGGCGTCTGGTGGGCCCTTTGCAGCAGACAATTTGTCTGGTAGGACCCATTCTGTGTTAAGCCGTTTGTTTAAAATTGAGTTCAGGTCGTACCTCCTATGTTTCATCGAGGCCATTTTGTGCTCCATGGGGCAACATACAGCTTGAGGGCCTCCACAGACGTCCATATCTGTTAGGTGGCAATTAACAGGCATGTCCGTTCTCAGATGTTGGTCGTTTGATCCAAAAGTTCTGGGGCCGGTCTAGTAGTCAAAACGTCTGAATAAATTTCAAGTCGTGTCACTTTGGCTTAACAATTCTACAGCTTAAGTTTTGTAACATTGTCTGAATAAAATGATTGGTTATAAAAAATCTTATGGTGTTAAATGAATTATTTCTCTCCTTTTATAATGTCAAACGAAAGGCCATTATCATCTAATTAGGGGTACCGTATATTTTCGGGTCCGTCCAAACCTTAGTGGGACCTTTGCTTTGCTACTCTCTCGAAAATTGTCCAAAGTCTTTTATTCTTGCCAAAGCGGTAGTTTTCTAAGAGAAGGCAGCGCTTCACTAAGTATGGATGTTAAAGGGAAAGACCACTGATTTTCGACCTAAACTTATTATTTTTATTTGCATATTTTCAAAGACAACCATTTTTATTGCACTTGCAATCGATTTAGCATAGCCGTTGATAAGTTAATTTAAAAAGCGGAACTGACGCCATTGTTAGAAAACGCGGCAGTTATATCATCTAGTCGTGGCTGTCTCCCTATTGCATGCACTGGTGGATGCTTTTACATAAAACCGAAAGTGAGGGTTCCGTAAAAACCGCATGTCAACTGAAAACATGAAGCGCATGTGTTACTCAAAGAGCTATTTTGATATGTTTACAACATATCATTTAGCTTTGCGCTTGATGGATGACCAAGCTTGCGTATACGCCGTGTTGTTATAGATGCCTTCCAATGCACCCATAAGACACACAGGTGACCGAACGCGTTTTCGAACAATGACGCCCGTCCCGCCTGTTAAATTAACTAATTAACGGCTATGCTTACCTGAAAACCAGTGCAGTACAGATGTTTGTCTTTCAAAATATGCAGTAAAAGTGATGAGTTTAGTTTAAAAACAAAATCAGTGTTTTTTCCCTATAAGTAGAGTAAACTTACAACTCCAATAAAAGATACAAATGGATACATGGTGATTCAATATTTCGAATTTCCGAAATATTAAATGCAACTTTCAAGAATTGACAATGGTTTTAAAATAAACCGAAATATTGAATCACCATGTATCCATGTGTATCTTTTATTGGAGTTGTGAGTTTACTCTACTTTGGGAAACTCATCAGAGGGAATAATGCTATTTCCCTTTAAGCTCTGCTTTAATTTCAGCTCATGTCAATTTATATATAGATCCGTTAAGGAACATCGCTTATCTTAAATCCGAGGAACTTTATATTGTTTAGAAATGTATTTTTTATTATCAGATTTTGTCAACTTTCTGATTAACGCCAGTCGTCTTTTAGTAATGAAAAATCTTTATTTTGTCAAAGGATCCATAAGTCCCTTTCCTCGAACGATATATGGTTTCTAAATTACATGAGATATGTTAGGCACGATAAACTTCTGATAATTTAACTATAATCAAATAAACTTCAAACGACTTATAACAAAAATGAGTCAACTTAATGTCTGATATGTAGTGTACCTACTTCTGATTTGGTTTAAACAGTACTGTTTTACCTAAACACTGAACATGGGATTGACAGACTTGAGGCCTATATATTAACACCGCTCCGTAAGTACACGTTGAATGAGAAAGGACATACGTTATTTGTAAATAAAATATTGTTTTGAGTGAATACCTAGGATAATACTTATTTGCATGTACATGTGATGTTACAATGCCTTATTGGGGATATATAAAAATATATACATTTTGAATAAATGAACAGAGAAAAATTTGCTTGCCTCTGTCCCCCTAAAATATATACATATGCCCGTTAACACACATAATAACCTGCTACCCAGATACTCGTGTCGAATCCCGGTGTAGGCAAGCAAAGTTTCTTTCTCTACAATAAAAATATACAACAAAACAAAAACTGGTGAAAGGCTTGTATGACATGTCATAAATTTGTAAATCCGATACTCTATAACAAGTAATGTAATCGTATCTCAAACAACAAGCCACTTGGATAAACTTCAATTCGATTGACTATAGTCAAATATACAATCGGTATCTTTAGAATAAGAAAAATATATATCATGTATTAAATGATTATCTCAATATCAATATCTCAATATGGAGAAGTGGATTTTAGCCATGCACAGTGACAAGTGATAGTGAATTCACAGTCACACCTAGCACAATATATATTTCCATCCTTCACCATGGGTTTCTATTGAAGGGGCGTAGAAGACGGATGAATTAGTCCTATATATTGTGCTGTCACACCTTCTTTTCGTGGCAGTTTATTGATGGTTGTAGCCATTGTTAACATAACCCATATCGAATTGGTTAATTGGCCAAGAAATATAAGTTTGGTTAGACTTGCTGGTCAAGGTAGACTGACTAGGAAACTTGTACTAGAATCTGTTAAAGAACCAAATTTGTTATTGTTGCGACATTGTACATTTCAATCAAATTGACACTCAAATAAATAAAATATGAAGAGCTTTGCATTGTTAGAAAGTTAATCTTCCTCCAGTGCAAGATACTTTAAACAGATATGAGAAGCCCGGCTATATATAAAGAACAGACAAATTGACATGCTTCCGATAAAATAAACCTGATATAGTTTATATTTGTTTTTGTTTTTACAATAAATAAATAATACAAATATTGATTGAAATGAAAACAGGTCGACATATTTACCAAGCCACTAGAAACATTTTCACACAAAAAGAAAAAGAAACGTAATGCTTACATGAATTATACATAACTATGTCATAAATTCAAAAGTGCCAGCATTGATTTAAATAATTTCCACCCCAAAAATTGAATTTTATATTGGTAGCCTACATCAATTGTGGAGGTTTTAAGGGGTTTCGTATACATTGTTGGTATATACATTGAACAGTACGCCATTAAAGAGAGTATTGCTAACAAACCTGTCGTATATTTTGGACAAAATTATTATTTAGAGACGCTTTAATAGCATATTTAGACGCGTTAATCTAAAAGCTAGAAATAATTTTTGTGGTAGCCATTTAAAAAGAAAAACACCACAACGTAACAAAAGTGCGAGGTTCGAGCAAACACAAGAGCTGAAACTTTCAGGATGAGGAAAGCCGGAGCGGCAGTCGCGGCTCATTTTGGAAATATATCAAGAGCAAAGACGTTGGTAGCATTACTACTCTACGATCAAAAATTGTCTATTCAAAGTGACGAAACTGACGATAGACTGTCAAAACCTAAAATCTGTATATAAGTATATCCTCACGAGTTTTGGATTTGGATAGGCCTATTTTTGCATATTGTTTATGAGATTTTTTTAAGATCTCGCCAGCGGCTCAATGATACGTCACAGGCCTATATGCATACAGAGTAAGAGTTTTAAATGATGCTCAAACTTTTCTTCGTTAAAAGGAAATCTGCGTTAAAGGGATAACGCACGACCAATGCAAAAAAGCTAGACAAAAACCGGTACATCCGTCATGTCAGATAAGACGTCTATTTAAGTGTTATGTTTAAAGTTATGGTTATTGTTAAGTTTAGAGTGAGTTTAGGGTTAAGTGTAATGTTAGGTTCAGGATTAATTTTAGTGTTAGGTTTAGGGTAAATTTTAGTGTTAAGTTTAGGGCTAGCAGTTAAGTAGTAGTTTAATAGCGACCCTAGTCCATAACTAGGAATTCACGTTTTGTCTTACATGACGGACACACCAAAAAACAATTGATTACGACAGCATTATTGTAAGATTGAGTCAGTTCAAACAACTCCGTCACATGTACAATTGTCAACGAATTCTTGTTGAGTTGCTGAATACATCATGTATATTGCTAATCGTGTAATCCCATTACCAGAGCTAAATTATAGCTCCCCGGTATTGTGTTGTCACGGATGTAGCTCGGACAAAATCTTATGCCAATTAGTTTGCGATTGGTTGGTCTGCAATGGCCAATCACAGAGCTGTTCCGAACACTTGGCAATAAAAATACAATGGCTTTTACAAAATCAGCGCTTAGGTATATTGTGTCATTTCCTTAGACAACTGAAACATTCATGAATCGCAAAGTACCAGACGTCAAGGAACGCTGTCAACGTAAGGATTATACCAGATTTTAATTGTGACAAAATTACCGGGAAGAAAATAAAGACCTGGTTCTAATCACATTGATCAACCCAGCCTCGCAAATGTACATTATAATATCCCCCTATCTACTTGATAATGTCTTCTTCCAAAGTGTGTCCGGATTCTTCGCCTTCGTCTACCCTTGGGGCGATGCTCATTTCGAAGATACCCGTGACTCTGTCCGCCATGGGTGTATCGTCCATTGCTTAATGTACCATTCTGTCCAAACCCATGAGTTCCAAATAACCCAGTTGTTGTCGTCATACCCCGGTATCCCCAATTAGCCATGTTACCACCCACGAGGAGGCGCCTTTGACGAGTGCCACCTGGAGCAGTGAAATAAGCTGAAGGAGGATCACGGCCGGTTTCTGACGAGGGAACAACAATCGTTGAGGATATCGATATTGTCCCTGAAATATATAATAAAGAACAACAACTGAAAGTACGCGATTGTGTAAAAAAAAATAACTTTCAACTTTAAATAGGATTTTGGTTATTTTAGAATCTCAGTCAGAACAGTTACTGGTTGGGAAGATTGTCAGCATAACCCATGAACATCACTGGCAGGGTTGTAGGGATGACTGTCCGGTTTGTGGTGATTATGGGTAGAGTTGTAGTGATCATGGTCAGGTTTGTGGTGAATGAGTCGACTTGTAGTGATCATGGTCAGACTTGTGGTGATTATGGGTCGAGTTGTAGTGATCATGGTGAGGTTTATGGTGATTCTGGTGAAGGGTAGAGGACAGAGGGTGGTCATGAGTTGTGGTGACTGATGAGTCTGTATAATCAGGATAGTGGTGATTATGGGTTATGCTGACTGGTGAATATGCTTGACCATGGTAGAGCTTGGTCACGACAGTAGTGATGATGTGTTGTGCTGAATGGTCACCATGGGTAATGTACACTGGAGAGTATGTCTGACCAGGGTATTGATGACCATGGGTTGTGGTGACTGATGTGTCTGTCTGACCAGGGTAGTAGTGATCATGTGTTGTACTGACTGGTGAATATGTCTGTCCAGGGAAGATGTGATCATGGGTTGTGCTGACAGATGATTATGTCTGATCAGGGTAGTGGTGTTCATGGGTTATGCTGACTGGTGAGTGTGTCTTACCGGGGTAGTGGTGATCATGTGTTTTGGTGAGTATGACTGGCCAGGGAAGAGGTCATGAGTTGTGATGACTGATGATTGTGTCTGATCAGGGTAGTGGTGTTCATGGGTTATGTTGACTGGTGAGTGTGTCTTACCGGGGTAGAGGTGATCATGTGTTTTGGTGGGTATGACTGGCCAGGGAAGAGGTCATGAGTTATGCTGACTGATGATTGTGTCTGATCAGGGTAGTGGTGTTCATAGGTTATGCTGAATGGTGAGTGTGTCTTACCGGGGTAGAAGTGATCAAGTGTTTTGGTGAGTATGGCCAGGGTAGAGGTCATGAGTTGTGCTGACTGATGATTGTGTCTGATCAGGGTAGTAGTGATCATGACTGGCCAGTAAAGCCAGCCATGTTAGTGGCGATCATGAGCTGTGTTGCCTGACGAGTCTGTCCGACCAGGGTAATTGTGATCATGAATGGGGTTGTGCTGTCGGGTGAGTCTGTCCAACCAGGGTAATGGCGAGTATTGTCAAGATAGTGGTTTGTGTAACGAGTGACGAGTATGATCAGATTATAGGTGAGTGTAATCAGGATAGTGACGATTATTGTCTGATTATAGGTGAGTGTAACCAGGATAGTGACGAGTATGGTCAGATTATAGTTAAGGGTAACCAGGATAGTGGCGAGTATGGTCAGATTATAGTTAAGCGTAACCAGGATAGTGACGAGTATGGTCAGATTATAGGTGAGTGTAACCAGAATAATGACGAGTATGGTCAGATTATAGGTGAGTGAAACCAGGGCAGTGGCGAGTATTGTCAGCTTATAGGTGAGTGTAACCAGGGCAGTGGCGAGTATTGTCAGCTTATAGGTGAGTGTAACCAAGGCAGTGGCGATTATTGTCAGATTATAGGTGAGTGTAACCAGGATAGTGACGAGTATGGTCAGATTATAGGTACGTGTAACCAGGATAGTGACGAGTATGGTCAGATTATAGGTGAGTCTCAGTGTAACCAGTATAGTGACGAGTATGGTCAGATTATGGGTGAGTGTAACTAGGATAGTGGCGAGTATGGTCAGATTATAGGTGAGTGTAATCAGGATAGTGGCGAGTATGGTCAGATTATAAGTGAGTGTAACCAGGATAGTGACGAGTATGGTCACATTATAGCTGAGTGTAATCAGGATAGTGACGAGTATGGTCACATTATAGCTGAGTGTAATCAGGATAGTGGCGAGTATGGTCAGATTATAAGTGAGTGTAACCAGGGCAGTGGCGACACTTTGTTCAGGAATGACTCAGGCTACAGCTTAAGGGATGAGTGTTACTAGGGAAGCAGTGAATATGTTTGTTTATTGGTGTTTACTACATATCAATTCTATTTATTCTATTATATGGCGAATAAAAGTAAATAAAAATGAAATTGACGAGATCTACATTTACAACTTACAACTTCATCTTTCATAAGTTATGAAATAAATCCGGGCATAAAGCTAAAATCTCTGGATAAGGAATAATGTTCAGCTTTATCGAGTTTTAGGATTAGACGAGATCGTGGTAGTCATGATAGGGACTGTGGTGGTCATGATTGGAACTGTGGTGGTCATGGTGATTTCCATAGCGAATGTGGTGGTCATGATTAGGACTATGGTGGTCATGATTAGGACTATGGTGGTCATGATTAGGACTATGGTGGTCATGATTAGGACTATGGTGGTCATGATT